>JAJPUD010000604.1:222957-299063 GCA_023553655.1 Myrmecobius fasciatus | reverse complement strand
GGCCTGCGCAGGGGTCGTCTATTTATCTCTCTGTCCGAGTCCGACTAACCTGATAGGAAGTTCTCCAGAGAGCCGTGCCCAAATATTTCTGAGTTCGTTGACTTGAAGATCAGTTCAGAGGCTTATTTTATTGTTGATTTGAGAGAAGATCGGAGGAGAGGCAGAAAGTCACCTTTTCACTCCGCCATCTTGGCTCCGCCCCCCCGATTTTAGGTTTTAACATAATGACATTAACCACAAATAATTCTGTTAACAATCTTAAACTTTTCATAAGTAATAGCCAAATAGTATTAGATGCAATCTCCTTTTAACTTGATAGCAAAGGTGGAAATACCTAATTCCCTAAATTACATTTGCAAAACATTATAAAACAGGATTAGCAAGGCTGATAAAATAAACTTTCCACCTTCTTTCATTTG
Organism: Myrmecobius fasciatus; assembly: GCA_023553655.1. Classification (NCBI taxonomy): domain Eukaryota; kingdom Metazoa; phylum Chordata; class Mammalia; order Dasyuromorphia; family Myrmecobiidae; genus Myrmecobius; species Myrmecobius fasciatus. The sequence goes on along the minus strand of JAJPUD010000604.1, from coordinate 298,644 downwards.
TTTAATTTATTCTTTCCCCAAGCTGTTGCAGCTTTGGAAGCTCTTAGGGATGATTTTGGCTTCCCTTGCTGTTCCCTTACATAAGTTTCCCTTTTGTTTTAGGGAGAAAATAAGGCAATTCCTAAAATTCAGGTAGAACAGAATCTATTGAAAAAGTGGTTCGGAGTTTCACATAATTTACACTCAAGTTTCCAATTTTGACACACATACCAGTTTAAAATTTTTTTTTTTAAATTGACAACTTTAGTTTGTGAGATTTCCTAAATTTAACTAGATATTCTAGTCAAACTCAATTTCCTTTTGCTTGTTTTCCCATTTCACACAAACCTTTTCTCTTTTGTGAATCAGGAAAGGGTTAAGTGCCAGTTTTTACTTACAGTGATTCCAAAAGTCTGACTCCCAATAATTGAAAAGCAGACTATTTGCTTCCAGTTTTTAAAGAAGCAGTGAATTGCTTTTCTGTTTTTTCTAAGGTTCCCGAACTATTAAATCCTGTTGACATTATCTCTGCAAATAGATTACAACTTATGTATCCCTTTAGTGGGCTTTGAATAAAGCCCCCTAAAACCCATTTTTACTTTCATATCTTCAGTAACAAGTTTCAGTGAACTGAGTATATTTTCTTTTTCTCTCTCTCTCACCCCTCCATTCTTCTTTTCCTGCTGCAGTTAGGGAAGGAAGGAAAGGGGAAGAAAGAAAAAGAGACTCTTTCCTCTATGTACTATTCTACTAGTCCTGAGGAGCCTAGGTATGGTGACCTTAAATTTAGTTGAAATTGCTTCCAATTACTTTAAACACATAAACATCATTTATAACACATTGGAGTTATATGTTGGTCACATCTAAAAACCCATAAAGTTATCAAATATGAAGGAATTACATCCAATAAAACAGTTAAAATGCATATAGCATTTGCTTTTTGCAAATCACTTGTACAAGCATCTGATCTTTACAACAGCCACCATTATTATTTATTTTTCCAAATAAGAAAACTGGGCAAACAGATAAAATAATTGGCCATAAATCACGTAGCTAATACGTTTCTGCAACAGAGAATAGTGGGCTTACCAAAGGCAGAGGCTGAATGGGTCTCCCTCCTTACACTGCCATGTTAGGCACTTCCAGGGTCACCTGGAGTCTTCTTAGACAGTTATTGGACATAACCTGCAGAAGGTTGAGGTAGTTATTTCCAGGATCTCTCTTTGGTGGTCATTTCAGGTGTCAGGTCTCAGGGAAAGCTGACCATGGGACCTGATCTCAGTCCACTCTCATATTCTTCCAAGCTGGGTTGTGGAGCTTCTGGGGCAAGGTATATGGAATCTCCACTGCTTCCCCCATTTCTACCAGATGGGGCAGAATTTGAGTTTTCTTATAGTTCTTCAGTATTCTCTTTTCTTAACCTGATCTGAGATGAGAGGGGCTAACAGAGGGACATGGGCTATTAATGATCTTGTTAGCAGTCCCCGCAACTGAGATACATTCAGGACCCTGGGGAGTGGAGTATTGCTGATTGAGCAGGGTGGTGGAGAGGGTCCCATAGTACCTTCTGGGATGCTTTGCCTTTTCAGCATTTACCTTAGCCTTTACATAAAATGAGCCATATTTTCCTTTCCCAGTAGAGCAAAAGAAGAATTGTTCTAAGATAGGAAGTCGAGGAAGAGTTAGCAAAAAGTCACTATTTATCTTTTTTTTTCCACTTTCTTCATTTCTAGGCTTTCTGCCAACTAAATTTTTGTCACTGTTAATCTTGTCCCTTGTTTTTAAATCTTTTTAAACTTTTAATAAGATTTTAATCCTTATTTTTTCCTCAAAATAAATTCTACACAATGGTACCTCAAAATTTACTAAGATGTTTCCAAATGGGATAAATTCCTGGAATTACCCCTAATGTTTCAGGAATTCTTTCCCTGCAATCTTAAAATGACTAATTGCCAAGCTCTTTAAGTATTATTCAAAAAACCTTGAGAATCTGCTAAAATGTATTTTTTTTAGTAGTTCTATAATTTTAATTGCCTAACTTTATTTGTGTAGCCCCCAAATTGGTCAGAGCTGGGTCCACGGGAAAAAAGTTAAGCTTTTCCCTTTTTAGTGTAGGAATTAAGGATGTTAATAAATCTTTCTCAGTATTTTAACTACAGAGTAGAAGTTTTTTTCTTGCTGACTGCATTTTAAATCTTTCAGGGTAACAATCTTTAGCTCATGGCATAAATATGACACAGACATTCTACAAACACAGACACAGACAAAATGACATGGAAAAGGACTGTCCCATCTTTGGCACAAGCCATAAAATTTCTATTCCTTTGTCTCCTGTCCACCTCCTATGTCCAGGGAGGGTGAAAATAGGTAGGTGGTCCCTTGACCAGATGTCTCTTGTTAAGAGGAAATGTGCCAAATTACCATTTCACTTGCAGTTGACTGTGTGTTCCTTAATCAAAGGAAGCATGTGAAGTGGGACTTCATTGATGAAGGCTTATTAAAGCCTTCCTAGGTACTTGTATATCTACAGGAGAGAGGAGGAAAAAAATGGGGGGAGGGGCTTACCTTTACTAGGAGGGATTGAAGCCAGGAGAAATCAGACTTTTCCTATAGGAGTCACCAAATGTTGGGGTTCAGTGGGACATCAAAAATATTGGGGTTCTAGACTGGCGTCAAGAGGTGTCTCAAAAGAATTTGCAGGCTTGGACCCATCTTCAAGTCGAGACAAAATTTATTATAATTGTTAACACCAATTAAAGTGAGCTAAGTTTCAAAAGAAGTTAGCAAAGAACCAGGAGCAAGAAGATAAATTTATAGGAAAAAGTTGAGAAACCCAGATGCTTCATGTCACTGGTATATTAATTTTATGGCTTAGAGGTGGAGTTGAGAAGTGTTCTGGTTCTGATTTTGTGCAAAGATGCAGCACCCATACTTCTCTGGGCAGAGATGAGAGGCCAGCCTCCTTGGGGAACTAGGTTCTTGAATGGAGGGTTGGAGTCGGCGAAGGGGAACAAGAGACAGCACACTCTATGGTGTGGTCATCAAGTTCGATTTATTGGCAAAAGCTTGTTCAAATTATTCAAGAAAGCTTGTGATTTTTATAGTCTTACAAAGTTAGGGTTGATTAGAGATAGGACAATTATTTGGCTAGGATTACAAGATTTTCTTGGGGCCCAGAAATTCCCAGGACCCCAGGTGCAATGCTTCTTAGAAAAAAAGAACGTACAGAGTAAATTCATCAAACAGTATAACAATAGTGAAACTTTAACTAAAGGTAAATGTGGTCATCACGTCATATCTGGCAGAACATGAGCTTCTCTAAAAATGTCACATTTACTTATTCCAAGACTTATACAAAGCTTTTTCATTTTTAACATGGTCATAAGATTTTTTTATAATAGAAATATTTTTTTTTCTCAACTTATTTCCCTCAGCCCATTTATTAATCACTCATACAATAGCTTGTTTTTGTGTAGGGGTCAGTAAACCATGCAATGGCCTACTTCTCTTATTTTTTTCCCATGACTTACTTGCTACCAATGTGTCCATCTATCACTGATGTTTGCTGTTCTTTTCATCATATCATTATTTATGTAAGCTCTGCATAGGGGAGTGAAGGGCCAGGTTGATTGGATCTATAATTGTTTCAAACAAGAGGGAATAATTGGAGATTTCTTTTGGAGTTTTGGGGGAAAGCTATCAATTTCCCAAGTTTCCCAGTCTCGATCACTAGTAAAGAAACCTTTCATGTTTAGGCAGAAAGTACAAAGGGGCTTTTTGGGGGTGAAGGGCTTCATGCTCAACCTTATTGTGATGGATGGGTATATACATAAAGCTATATTAAGAACTCCTAGGACAGAAATTAAGCAGATAATCATTAACCAAATGTATCCCTTAATGCTTAATTCTGTAGGGGCTTCTTCATGTTGCCTTGCACACATGAGGGTCAAGACCCTGTGGAGACCTTGTCATTCCAAGCAGGGTCCTTGACTCCCAGCATGCTCCCAGGGAAGAGGACCTTCCAGAGGTGTGTTTTTAGGCCTGAAACATTGCTGGTCAAATGGCAGGCACCCAATTTTGTTCTGCACTGGGTTAACTTTAAGTACTTCATTATTGTTGCTCACGAGTTTCAGAAATTCTGTGATCACTGACCAACATGCTGTTATGTGACAGCCAGCAGTATTTGTGGCCTTTGCACCCTGGTCAGATAGAAATACATTCTTTTTAACTAAATCACTCCCAAGGCCAAGTGTCTACATTCTCACTAGAAGCTGCACCACATCAGTAGTAGCCTGGGCAAATCACTTAACCTTATTGTGCCTTAATTTTCCCCAGCTGTAAAATGGGAATAGTAATAACATCTACCTCCCACAGTTGTTGTAAGGATCAAATAAGAAAATATTTGTAAAGTAACTTGGATAGAGACTGACACATAACTGGAATATTTCTTTCCTTTGGATCATACAACTAACTAGTAACTTTCATAGCTAGTCAGGAAAGGAGAGTGGAGATAAGGGAATCATGAGTAGGGCAAGAGCTGAGATAAGAGATGGGGGATATATCAATGAAGCATCAAATTCTGAAAACCCTAAGGGACCTTAGAAGTCCTTTGCATAGAGGGATAGGATCTATGATTTCATTAGTATAGAAAACTATTGAATGAAGAAATTTCTTCTATCAATGTTAATTGCACCTTCTCTGCAATTTAGTCTTAAAGCTGTCGAGGACACCATAGTTAAGTGATTTGCCTAAGGTAACGCAGCTAGTATATGTCAGAAGTGGGTTTTGAACTTTGATTTTCTTGGTTCTCAGGCCTGCTTTCTATCCTAATACAACCACTTTTATTTCTAATAGAATAGGATCTTAATGAAAGGCAGGATGGTGTGGTACAGGGGTTGGCAAACTGGGAGCTAATAATTTTTAAAATGTACAAACTATACTTTGTTCCTGGTCAGCTAAAAAGTAATAAGTTGGATATGATCATTGGACTGTAGTTTGCCAAACCCTGGTGCAGTGGATTGAGAGAATTCGCCTCAAAGCCATGAAAATTTAGGTTTCCATCTGATCTCTGACTGTGGGATCCTGGGTTGATCACTAAATTTTCAATATTCTAGGCAACTAGGCATTGACTCACACCTAACACCTTTTACCAAGATAAGCTTGAAATGGATTCATGATCTAGACATAGAGAATGATATTATAAACAAATTAGAACATGGGGTAGTTTACCTCTCAGACCTGTGGAGGAGGAAGGAATTTGTGAACAAAGAAGATCTAGAGATCATTAGCAATCACAAAATAGATAATTTTGATTATATTCAGTTAAAGAGTTTTTGTACAAACAAAACTAATGCATACAGGATTAGAAGGGAAGTAATAAACTGGGAAAACATTTTTGCATTCAAAGGCTCTGATAAAGGCCTCATTTCTAAAATATGTAGAGAATTAGCTAAATTTATAAGAATTTAAGCCATTCTCCAGTTGATAAATGGTCAAAGGAGATGAACAGACAATTTTCAGATGAAGAAATTGAAACTATTTCTAGTCATATGAAAAGGTGCTCCAAATCACTATTGATCAGAGAAATGCAAATCAAAGACAACTCTGAGATACCACTACACACTTGTCAGATTGGCTAAGATGACAGGAAAAGATAACGATGAATTTTGGAGGGGATGTGGGAAAACTGGGACACTGATACATTGTTGGTGGAATTGTGAACAGATCCAACCATTCTGGAGAGCAATTTGGAACTATGCTCAAAAAGTTATCAAACTGTGCATACCATTTGACCCAGCAGTGTTTCTAATGCACTTATATCCCAAAGAGATATTAAAGGAGGGAAAGGGACCCACATGTGCGAAAATGTTTGTGGCAGCCCTTTTTGTAGTGGCTAGAAACTGAATGGATGCCCATCAATTGGAGAAAGGCTGAATAAATTATGGTATATGAATATTATGGAATATTATTGTTCTGTAAGAAATGACTAGCAGGATGATTACAGAGAGGCCTAGAGAGACTTACATGAACTGATGCTGAGTGAAATTAGCAGAACCAGGAGATCATTGTACACGGCAACAACAAGACTATATGATGATCAATTCTGATGGACATGGTTCTTTTTAACAATGAGATGATTCAAACCAGTTCTTATTGTTCATTTATGAAGAAACCCATATACACCCAGAAAGAGGCCTGTGGGATCTGAGTCTGGACCACAACATAGCATTTTCATACTTTCTGTTGATGTTTGCTTGCATTTTTTTTCTTTTTTCCTTTTTCTTTCTAGATCCTATTTTTCTTGTGCTGCAGGATAACTGTATAGATATTTATGCATATATTGAATTTATCATATATTTTAACATATTTAACATGTATTAGGCTACCTGCCATCTAGGGGAGAGAGTGGGGGGAAGGAGGGAAAAATTTGGAACAGAAAGCTTTGCACAGCCATTGTTGAAAAATTACTCATATGTTCTGTAAATAAAAAGCTTTAATTTAAAAAAAAAAAAAAAGACTACTCATCTACTTTTGATATTCCCCCCCAGCACTCAAATCTTACCCTTAGCTCCAAGAAGCTGTAGCATCATAGTGGATACAGCCAGTAAACTGTCTTGGGAGATGGTTTAGCAGACCAGCCACAAACCCATTGATGAGTTAGGGGGTTGTCTATTCCAAGCATTTGAAGACATCCTCTCTTAGAACAGGCAGCTGAGAACAATTTGTTCCAATGGCCATGAAGACACTTGAGCCCTTAAAATTTGATCAAACAATTAAAACACTAAGGCCATCTAGTGTGTCTTTGGCCATCACTTGCTATCCTGACTTTTGTGTTGTCACTGGACTTCAATGAGAGAATGAGGCTAGCAACTTTGTGTAACCCTTCTTTAAATCCAATTTATACACAAATCAAAACATCATTTTGCAATATCGTTGGTCCTTTTTGGAAAAAGAAACAACAAAACAAAGAACAAACAATAATAGTTTTAAGTCACTCAAGAAATATGGATTTAAGAACTTAAGGGGAAAGCACTGTGCTTGGTGATGTGTGTGTGTGTGTGTGTGTGTGTGTGTGTGTGTTTGTATGTTTACATATGAAGCTATATCCCTATTCTCAATGAGCCTAGAGTCCATTTGGGGAAATAAATGGCATGTACCAAAAAAATGATATAGAGGATACGTGCTATAGAAGTGAGGAGATAAATCATTCACATCAAAGAGGAAGGATTTAATATAAACCTTGAAGTGAATTTTGGGTAATCATAGTGGGAAATGATAGAAGGAGATTTCACAGCTATATCCCAAGACATAATGGAGAGTAATAAGAAGGATTATTTAGAGGAAGCAAAGTGACTCAGAGGCTCAGGAATATGAGTTCAAATTCAGACTCAGGTACTTACTAGCTATGTGACCCTGTGCAAGTCACTTAACTTGTTTGACTTAATCCATTAAAGAAGGAAATGACAAACTGTTACTCCAGTGTCTTTGCCAAAAAACAAAACAAAACAAAAAACCCATGGACAGTATTGGTATATTATAATCCATAGAGACAGGAAGATTGTCAAACATGACTGAATAACAATAATAAGATTTATTTAGAACTAAAGATTTGGCTTGATTAGAACAAAGGATAAGGGATGAATAGTGGGAATTTAGCTGAGGCTAGATTGTGAAAAGCCTTTTAGGAAGGTTGATTTTGTGATGATGTGTAATACAGATAAGAAGAGGGAGAGAATGGAAACAAGGAAATCAGTTGGGAAGCTTATGTTGTCAACTGGGTGAGTCTTTGGAAAGTGTTATGGTATGGTATGTGTTATGATAGCAGTAGGAATAGGAAGAGTGAAAGATGTGAATACAGAATCTTCAAAACTTAGAGTTTTTGAGATATGGGAGGAAGCTAATTGGATTTGAAGAGGAAACCTGGGAAGAGGGAAGAATAAAAATAATTGAGTGCCAAAGGAAATTGTGATAATATTATAAAAAATGGGGAAAATCAAAACAGTAGCTATTTATGGAGGTTGAAGGAAACGGGTCAGCTGGGTCTAAGTTTTTGACTTTAGACTTGATGAGTTCAAGACAAAAATTTAAATAACCAAAAAAGAAGTTGCACCTGTTTTTGGAACTCTGTTTTTTGTGACTTAGTATTTCTTATGTTCTTCCCAAATAGTACTACTTTTAAGAAGAATGAAGCAGTTGCCTGCAGCTACTGTTCGTCTTCTTTCAAGTTCTCAAGTGATCACTTCTGTAATCAGTGTTGTAAAAGAGCTTATAGAAAATTCATTGGATGCTGGGGCCACAAATATAGATGTTAAACTGGTAAGTTTTCTTAAGAATTAAAATAAGCCACTGAAAAGCCAGAGCAATTAGGACATTTTCTTTTTTCATGTTAATAAATTATTATTTGCACACAAAAATCTGCCTTGTTTAAGGTAGTGGATAGAATTCTAGACCTGGAGTCCAAAAGACTTGAATTCAAATTTTACATTCAGAACTAATTTAGCTGAAGAATTTCAAAACTCAGAAGAGGTGCCTGTTCTAACTAAAATTCATCTCTTTAGATACTGTCTTCAGTCATTTTAGATACTATTCGAGTTCCCTTTTTCCTTTCAACAAGATTCCAAGTCTCATATCTGCCTTTTTAGTAAATATCCTTCGAATAAATTTATGCCCTATAATCTCATTAAATTGTGATTGAGCTTTTCTCATTGGGGGACCCATCATATTTATTTGGATCTCTCCTGATGAAATCTCTCTTACATTCTCCCCCAGTTATCCTAGCAAATCAAATTGGGTACTTTAGGACTTTGTTGTTGTTCAGTTGTTTCACTTGTATCTGACTCTTCATTAACCACAGCTCATTTTATAAATGATGAAACCGACAAATAGTTAAGTGACTTTGCTAGGGTCACAAAGCTAGTAAGCATCTGAGGTCAAAATTGAACTGAGGGATAGGAGACTTCCTGACTGTAGAACTAACGCTACCCATTTTTTCATCTACCTATCTCTCTGGACTTTGGAACACATTATTCCACATCTCCCATTCTCTATAGTTCTCCCATGATCTTGAGTGGGCATTGTCTTGATTGTTTCCCCCAGTGCTTTAAGCTAAGAGGATCAGCAGTGTCAGTGTGGCACAGTCCTCAGATACCTCCTTGTGTAGGGTTCAGGCTTCATAACTAATAATAATCATAAGAATAGCTAATATTTGCATAGTACTTACTGTGTGCCAAGTGCCATGCTAAGCACCTCAGTTTTTATCTCTTGATCTTCACAATAACCCAGAGAGATAGGTTCTATTATTATTCCTATTTTACAGTTGAGGAAATTGAGGCAAACAGGTTAAATGACTTGCCCAAGGCCACAGCTAATATATGAGATAAGATCTGAACTCAGATCTTCCTGAATCTACAGGGTCCATTCACTATGCCAGCAGCTACCCCCAACTATCATCATCAAAGATTTTACTTCCTGACTAGATACCTACTAATACTAATTCGACAAAGAAACATTTTACAGATTTTTTAGGATACCACTTGCTTGATCATTTTAAGGGTCTTTCCTCCCTCTAAATTAAGAAAGAAAAGGAAATTTATTTGTAAAGTATTAAATATTTACAATAGCAAAACAGATAAAATAAATCTGTAATTTTGATTTTGCTTTCAAAACTGTGATAATTTCCAAAAAAAAGTTACTTTGAAGGGAAGATAATTAACTCAATTGTACTGAATATAGAATAAATTGTGTTTAGAAAATTAAAGTACTAGCAATTATTATACTAGATTATATAGTATAATATGATTCAGAAGATATTTTCTTTAGTATAATTTATAACCAGAGACAGAATACCTGAAAGACAGAAATTTGTTATTTGATTTCCCCACACTTAACTATGAAAATGTAACAGGCTTCAGTTATATTTGTTGTGCTTGCTGCATTAGAAGCTAAGTAATCAGCTAAATAGTTTTTTATAACTTTTTATCCTTTGTAGGAAAATTATGGATTTGATAAAATAGAAGTTCGAGACAATGGTGATGGGATCAAAGCTGTTGATGCACCTGTGATGGCCATAAAGCACTATACCTCAAAAATAAACAGTCATGAAGACCTTGAGAATTTGACAACTTATGGTTTTCGTGGGGAAGCCTTGGGGTCAATTTGTTGTATAGCTGAGGTAAGATAAAAAATTTCATTAATATTTTTCTGTAATCCTTTGTATCCTGGAATGCATATTTCTTATTTGTGGACCTGATTCTTCCCATCTCCCCCCTTTTTTCCCCTCACTTGCTTAAAATTGACAAATAATCTTTTACCTTTGGGTTTAGTATTGATGAATGTTAGAAAAAGCAATTCTTTTTTGTTTGATATCTCAGTTAAGTCTGTGTTCACTTTTCACTTGCCACTGAGTAATTAATAAGTTTGCTTGCTAGATGGCAGCACTATACTTATTTTTTTTTTTTTTTTTTTTTTACTTTAGGGGTACAAAGCAATGGATGCAATTTCTGTATAATGAGTTTTCTGCTTACAATAACTGTCTTTCTTTTTTACTTTAAGCCTGAAGATTCTAACTTTAATTTAATTACTTTTCATTTGCATTTTTTATACACTCAGTAAACTTGAAATATGAATAGCTAAAGTAAGCTTACTCTTCAGAATTAAGAAATGAGAGAAAACCTTTATCCATTGATTATTTTAATAAAAGGCAGCTTTAATATTTCTTTATGAGTAACTATGGCTTGCATAATGTGTTATTAAATTAGTTGAAATATTATGGAATATGTTATAAGATTCTGTAACATTTCCTAACCTAAAAATTTTTAGGCGTTACATAGAAATTTTCATTGTACCATGTTATCTTATCCTAGTTTATTTTATTATTGTTTGTAAGAAAGCATCAATTACTAATAAAATGACAGCCTTGATATGTATTTTTAATAATAGCTTTTTTATTTTGAAAATACATGCAAAGGTAGTATTCAACATTCATCCTTATGAAACCTGGTGTTCCAAATTTTTCTCCCTCCCTTCTCCCCATCCTCCTCCCCTGTTGGATAGCAAGTAATCCAATATAGGTTAAACATATGCATTTCTTCTAAACATATTTCCACAAACATATTTCCATATTTATCATACTGTACAAAAAAAAATATCAAAAAAGAAAAAAAAAAGCAAACAATAACAACCAAGTTGAAAATACTATGTTGTGATCTACATTCATTCTCCATTGTCCTCTCTCTGGATGCAGATGGCTCTCTCCATCACAAGTCTTTTGGAATTGGCCTGAATCACCTCATTGTTGAAAAGAGCCAAGTCCATCAGAATTGATCATCACATAATCTTGTTGCTGTGTACTATGTTCTCTTGGTTCTATTCACTTTATTTAATGGCAGTTCAGGTAAGTCTCTCCAGGTCTCTCTGAAATCATTCTGCTGATCGTTTCTTATAGAATAATAGTATTCCATTACAATTATATACCATAATTTAGTCATTCACCAACTGATGGACATACATTCAATTTCCAGGTCCTTGCCATTACAAAAAGAGCAGCTACAAATATTTTTGCATGTGTAGGTCCTTTTCCCTTTTTTATGATTTTTTTGGGATATAGATCCAATGCTGCTGGATCAAAGAATATGCACAGTTTAATAGTCCTTCGGCATAGTTCCAAGTGCTCTCCAGAATTGTTGGATCATTTCGCAACTCCACCAACAATATAGGAGTGTCCCCGTTTTCCCACATCCCCTCCAACATTTATTATCTTTTTCTGTCATCTTAGCTAATCTGAAAGGTATGTAATGGTCCCTCTGAGTTGTTTTAATTTACATTTCTCTAATCAGTAGTGATTTAGAGCATTTTTTCATGACTAGAAATGGATTTAATTTCTCCATCTGAAAATTATTCACATCTTTGTATCAATTGGAGGATGGCTTGTATTATAAATTTGAGTTAATTCCGTATATTTTTTTAGAAATGAAGTTTTTATCAGAATCCTTTGATGTAAATATTTTCCCCTCATTTTCTGCTTTCCTTTTAATCGTGGCTACATTGGTTTTGTTTATACAAAACTCTTTTTAATTTAATATAATCAAAATTATCTATTTTGTAGCCTTGATATTTAGAATCAGCCTTTTCAGAAAAACAATTGCTTCTTCAGCAATCAACGTATATTTATTCAATGCTTGCTATAACAAGGTGGTAGATAAACCTTTTTTTTTTTTTTTTGAAGAATGTTTATGACCTTTGACAGAGAAGAAAATGGAATAAGAAAAGTGTGACCTATTCAAGAATATATATTATTCTTGTGTCTATGTTACAGGATGATAAGAAGCAAACAAGCATTTATTAAATGCCTACTATATACCAGACCCTATGTTAAGTGCTTTACAAATATTATCTCATTTGATTCTCATAACAATCTGGGAAGTAAATACTATTGTTAGCTCCATTTTACAGTTGAAGAAACTGATGCACAGAGAGCTTAAGTGATTTGCTCAGGCTCAAACAAATAGTCAGTGTGCGAAACTAAATTTGCACTCAGTTATTTCTTTATACCGCTAGCTTACCACAGTATATGAAATAGTACATGCTTAATAAATGATTGTTAACTAACTTATAGTATTTATGAGCATTCTTGCTTTTTAATGAAAGTGAATGAAAAAGCATAAATTAAATACTTACATGCAAGGCTTTGGAAATAGGAAAACAAGATAGACTTTACCCCTTGGAAGCTTACATTTTGATTGGGGGAGACAATGGATTTAGGAGATGTTAGCTGGGCAGCTAATTGGCACCAGTAGATACAGCTTTGGGCCTATAGTCAGGAAGACTTGTCTTCCTGAGTTCAAATCTGACCTCAGACACTTAGTAGCTGGATAAGTCACTTAACCTTGTTTGTCTTGATTTCCTCATCTGTAAAATGAGCTGGAAAAGGAAATGACATTACTCAGTATTGGCAGCTAGACAGCACAGTGATTAGAGCATTGGGTTTGGAATCAGGAAGACTTATTCTCATAAGTTTAAGTCAGGCCTCTAATACTCACTAGCAGTGTGACTTTGGGCAAGTCATTTAATCTAGTTTGCTTCAGTTTCCTCATGTGCATACTGAGTTGGAGAAGGAAATGACAAATCACTCCAGTATTTCTGCCATGAAAACTCCAAATACGATCCAAGAATTGAACACAACTGAACAACAACAACAAAAACAAGCTGCAAGTCAGATGGAAGGTCCAGGAGGAGATTTCCAATCAAGATGCGAGAAATAACAGAATAACCCAGATATCATGCATATTCAACAAAGACTTTAAAAAGGAATATCAGGTCAAATAATAATTAAGAAATTGGGGGGGGATTATGTTTATATCTTCAACCTATGCTGGCATGAGGCAACACCCTAAAGATTGCAAACAATAGGGTGTGGTCTTCCTAGAGATGCTGGGGAAAGAATAGCACATGAAGGCTTTTTAAGACACTTTAGAGAAATTGGGAGCATATAGAAGCGTTCTATACTAGGAACAGGAGAACTTGATTCCTTGCTGTAGAAGTCTACAGTAAAGAAACTCTAGCGGTAAGTTCTCCTGAAGACTCTGACCTTTATGTACCAGGAGTCAGAATACAGAATCCTAGAATCTCTAATGTCAGCCATCCACAAGTAATCACAGCTCTAAATGAGGAAGGTCCTTAGGAGCAGAAACTCCTGAGAGCTTCAGAAAAGAAACCCTAGTCAAGTACCAGTAGGGATCTAAACCTAGTACTAAAAACTATGAAAGTGGAAAATTACATATCAAGAAGGTAGTGATGAGTCTGCACCTTCAAGAGCTCTGAAAGTTTTTCAGCACACTAACCAAACACTTTACATCCTTGAAGAGCTCAGTGCTCTATAGCTAAAAGATTCAAGGCAAGTTTGAGATCTCTGGGATTGTTCACCGACGGCAGTAGATATGAAGACCAGGAACAATATAGTTTAAAGACACACACACACACACACACACACACCACCCCCCTGTTATCATGAAGGTGGATGTCATGTTATTTCCAAGAGTTAATAGATCAGTCAAAGCCAGGCTATATACAAAATGCGTTAATCAACAAAGCTGGTAATATGAGTAAGGAGAACACACTGATAATAAAACAATTTTATGAACCTAGATCATAAACTAAGAAGAAAATAACATCATAGCAACTGCATACTGAACCTTAGATAAAGCTACCCCTTAAGAATAAGTACTCCTAAAATTCCTGGAAAAGATAAAGAATTTTTTTTTTAAAGGGATATTATGATTAGAAGAACATAGGATAGTTTACCTCTCAGATCTGTGGACAAGGAAGGAATTTATGTCCAAAGAAGAACTGGAACTCATAATTGAACACCAAATAGATAATTTTGATTATATTGTTAAAAAGTTTTTGTACAAACAAAACTAATGCAGACAAGATTGGAAGTAATAAATTGGGAAATCATTTTTACATTTAAGGGTTCTGATGAAGACTTCATTTCTAAAACATATAGACAATTGACTCAAATTTATAAGAATTCAAGCCATTCTCCAGTTGATAAATGGTCAAAGGATATGAACAGACAATTTTCAGATGAAGAAATTAAAACTATTTCTAATCATATGAGAAGGTGCTCTAAATCATTATTGATTAGAGAAATGCAAATTAAGATAACTGATACACCACTAGATACCTCTCAGATTGGCTAAGATGACAGGAAAAGACAAGGATGAATGTTGGAGGGGTTGTGGGAAAATCGGAACACTAATACATTGTTGGTGGAACTTTGAATGGTTTCAGCTATTCTGGAAAGCAATTTGGAACTATGCTCAAAAAGTTATCAAACTGTGCATACCCTTTGAGCCAGCAATGTTTCTACTGGGTTTATATCCCAAAGAGATCTTAAAGGAGGGAAAGGGACCCACATGTGCAAAAATGTTTGTGGCAGCTCTTTTTGTAGTGGCAAGACACTGGTAATTGAGTGAATGCTCCATCAGTTGAAAAATGGCTGAATAAGTTATGGTATATGAATGTTATGGAATATTATTGTTGTTTAAGAAGTGATCAGGAGGATGATTTTAGAGAGGCCTGGAGAGACTTACATGAGTTGATGCTAAGTGAAATGAGCAGAACCAGATCATTGTACCCGGCAACATAAATATTATACAACAATCAATTCTAATGAACATGATTTTTTCCAGCAGTGAGATAATCGATGCCAGTTCCAATGACTTATGATGAAGAGAACCATCTACACCAGAGAGAGGACTATGGAAACTGAATGTGGATCACCACATAACATTCTCATTCTTTTTGTTGTTGTTCAATTGCATTTTGTTTTTTTACTCATTCACTTATTTTTTTTTGGTCTGATTTTTTCTTGGGCAGCAAGAGAATTGTATAAATATATTTATACATATTGGATCTAATATATTTTGTAGCATGTTTAAAATTGCCTGCCATCTAGGGGAGGAGGTGGAATAAAGGAGGAGAAAATCTGAAACACAAGGCTGTGTAAGGGTAAATGTTGTCAAATTGTCCATGCATATGTTTTGAAAATAAAAAGCTTTATTAAAAAATAAAAAATGATAAAAATGGATATTATTAAGTAAATGGGAACTCTAGAAGAAAGAATTGGAAAGAATAAACTTTTTTCTACTATTTTGGCCAAGAAAATTCCAAGGACAGTATTGCCATGCTTTGGTCCATGTGATCCTGTAGAATCAGACATCACTGAACTACAGCAAAAAAAATGAGCAAGTATTTGTATGAGGAAAAATAGTATACAAAAGGGAGCTAAAAAGCCTGGAGGAGGGGGTAGGGTGGAAGGTACTTGGCACAGGTCCATAAATTTTGAAAGATAGTAATAGAACCAGGAGAAAATGGTGGTCCCTAGAAGAATACATTAATGGGAGAAGAATTTTCAGGCTTTTTTTTGTTTTTCTTCAGAAACAAAATTCTACTTTTTTAATACCAGCATTCTAGTGATAATATCTTAAGCCTTTAAATTTAAAAATTAATATTACTTGGAGGAATATAGAGAGGTGGATGGTAGGCATGAGCCAGTTAAGTAACTAGAAAAAGAACCATAGTAAAAGTGATGCATCATTTGAGATATATATATGGTTATGTGTCAGGAGAAAGAAGGTAAGAGAAGTGACTACATGTGGGCTCTACTAGTATCCTTAGGCTTCCAGGATGTTAAATAGAGTTCTCATGGAAAACCAATACAGACACAAACAAGAGTTCCACAAGGACAGGCAGGCATGGATAAGTTGTGAACTGTATTTTTTGAGCTAATACCCTAATCAATTAAATCCCATATTTGTTTGAATACAAATGTGCTATTTTAAATATACATATAGATATATATTTTATTTTTCTTCAATTAACACACGCATAATTTTAAAAATTTACTTTTTAATTTCTCTCTTTTATCTTCCTCCCTCCTTCACCTCCCACTTTCACTGAGAAGACAATTTGATATAGATTATACATGTGCCATCACACAAAACATTTTCTTTCAGACAAAATATTCCAAGAAAAATTAAGTAAAAAAAAAAAAGTATTCTTTGATCTGAGTGTATCCTACCTACTTGACATTTCTTATAGTACCATAGTATTCCATCACAATCATATACCACAACTTATTCAACCAGACCCCAATTGATGGGCATGTTTTCAGATTCCAATTTTTTGCCATCACAAAAAGAGCTGCTATAAATTTTTTGCACATATAATAAGCCCTTTTCCCTTTAAAGTTTTTTTGTTTGGTTTTGTTTGGTAAAAGGGTATGTGTGACTATAATGCCCTTTGAGTAAAGTTCCAAATTGCTCTTCAGAGTGATTGAATCAGTTTATTGCTTCACCAACAATATGTTAGTTTTTCAGTTTTCCTCTATCCTCTCCAACATTTGTCATTTTCTTTTCAGCTATATTAGCCAGTCTGATAAGAGTTTTGTATCTCATATTTATTTTCTTTGGCGTTTCTCTAATCAGTAGTGATTTAGAACTTTTTTTTTTCATTGTAGATAGGTTTGATTACTTTTTTTGCCTTTAACTGTTTATCAATTGAGGAATGGCTCTTTTTTACTAATCTTCCTAAACTCTCTATATATTTGAAAAATGAGGGCTATCAGAAATTTGATAAAAGAATTTTTTCACAATTATGATTACTGTGTATTTCCCTCCATCCTTCTCTTCCTCTACCCTAATTTAAACCTTTTCTCTCTCTCTCTCTCTCTTTCTCTCTCTCTCTCTTTCTCTCTCTCTCTCTCTCTCTCTCTCTCTCTCTCTTTCTCTCTCTCTCTCTCTCTCTCTCTCTCTCTCTCTCTCTCTCTCTCTCTCTCCCTCTCTCTCTCTCCCTCTCTCTCTCTCCCTCTCTCTCTTCCTTTTCCTCTTCCCCTCCCCCTTTTTACTTTTTCCTTCCTCAGAAGTGTTTTGTTTCTGATTATTGCCTCATACTTGTGCCCTTTGCCTATGTGCTTCTTCCTAATTGCCCTAATATTGAGAAAGTTCTTAAGAGTTAGAGAAGAGAGTAACTTCACACCCATCAGTGATTTATTTGTATGTCTACCCCAAGTGTTTGATAACTTCCCCAGTAGAATGGACAGATAAGAACAATTATTCTAATTCCATGAACGAAGTTTAAACAGATGCTTTGGAGCATCTTACAGCTCCATCACACACAATTACGTATCTAAGATGCCAAAGTGTCTTTTACTGCATCACAAGTCATTGTAATCATCTTGTTTTCAACTGGACTTCAAAAAGAGAGTGAGGCTGAAGATTTTGTGCTCTGCCTCACTTAAATCCAATTCAAAGGTAAGTCAAGACATCAATCTGTGAGGTCATTGGGTCTTCTTTGAAAATGATGATGAACAATAATTATCTTCCCATGTAGGAATATAAATAATTTAACCTTTTTGAATCCCTTATGATTTCTTTTTCCTGCTCTTCTTTTTATGCTCCTCTTGAGTCTTGTATTTGAAAATCAAATTTTCTATTCAGCTCTGAATTATTCATCAGAAATGCTTCAGAATCCTCTTTCATTGAATATTCATTTTTTTTCCTTTTGTTGGGTAGATGATTCTTGGTTGTAATGCTAGCTCCTTTCCCTTCTGGACTATCATATTTCAAACCTGTGATTTTTTAATGTAGGAGCTAATAATAATCTTGTATTATCTTAACTATAGCTTCATGATATTTGAATTTTTTTTTTTTTTTTTTTTGGTTGCTTGCAACAATTTCCCCTTGAATTGGGAGTTCTGGATTTTGGCTATTTTGGCTATAATATTCCTGAGTTTTCTTTTTGGAATCTCTTTCAGGAGGTGATTCTTTCCCTATTATATCCCCTGGTTCTAAAATATCAGAGCAATTTTCCTCGATAATTTCTGGAAAGGTGATGTGTAGCCTTTTTTTTTTTTTTAATGGCTTTCAGATAGTCTAATAATTCTTAAATTATCTTTTCTTGATCTGCTTTGCAGATCAGTTGTTTTTCTATAAGAAATTTCATATTTTCTTCTTTTTTTTCATTCTTTTAATTTTGTTGTATTGTTTCTTGATGTCTCATGGGCAGCTAGGTGGTGCTATGGATAGAGCACTGGCCCTGGGGTCAAGAATACTTGAATTTAGGGGCAGCTAGGTGGCGCAGTGGATAGAGCACCAGCCCTGAAGTCAGGAGGACCTGAGTTCAAATCTGGTCTCAGACACATAACAGCTGTGTGACCCTGGGCAAGTCACTTAACCCCAATTGCCTCAGCAAAAAAAAAAAAAAAAAAAAAAAGAATACTTGAATTTAAATCCCAGCCTCTTTCACTTTGTACCTGTGGGACTTTGGACAGGTAAGTCTCTTAACCCTATTTGCCTCAGTTCCTACTATAAAATGAACTAGAGAATGAAATGGCAGACTACTTCAGTAGCTTTGCCAAAGAACACCCCAAAGAGTTGGACACAATTAAAAGGATTAAACAGCAACAATGGGCACAACTAAAATGTCCCAACAACTACAGCAACAAAGATGTCTTTTGAAGTGATTATCTTCCACTTGTCTAATTCTAATTTTTAAGGAATTCTTTTTTTTTTTTTTTTAAATTAAAGCTTTTTATTTGCAAAACATATGTATGGGTAATTCTTCAATATTGACCCTTACAAAGCTTTCTGTTACAAATATTTCTCCCCTAGTCCCTACCCCTCCTCTAGATGGCATGAAGTCCACTACATGTTAATTATGTTAAAATACTTGACAAATCAAATATATGTATACATATTTCCACACTTACCTTGCTGTGCAAGAAAAATCATATCTACAAGAAAAAAAATCTGAGAAAGGAAACGCAAATAAACATCAATAGAGAGCATGAAAATGTTATGTTGTGGTCCACATTTAATATCCCTCTTTCTGGGTGTATATGGCTTTCTTCACTGAACAATTGGAACTGGTTTGAAACATTTCATTGTTGAAGAGAGCCTGTCCATCAGAATTGATCATCGTATAATCTTGTTGTTGCCATTTATAATGATCTGGTTCTGCTCATTTTACTCAGCATCAGTTCATGCAAGTCTCTCCAGGTCTCTCTGAAATCATCCTGCTGGTCTTTTCTTACAGAACAATAATATTCCATAACATTCATATACCATAATTTATTCAGCCACTCTCCAATTGATGAGCATCCATTCAGTTTCCAGTTTCTAGCCACTACAAAAATGGCTGCCACAAACATTCTTGCACATATGGGGCCCTTTCCTTCCTTTAAGATGTCTTTGGGATATAAGCCCAATAGAAACACTGCTGAGTCAAAGGGCATGCACAGTTTGATAACTTTTTGAGCATAGTTACAATTGCTCTCCAAAATGGTTGGATTCATTCACAGTTCCAGCAACAATGTATCAGTGTCCCAGTTTTCCCACATCCCCTCCAACATCCGTCATTATCTTTTCCTGTCATTTTAACCAATCTGACAGGTGTGTAGTGGTACCTCAGAGGTGTCTTAAGTGCAAATTATCATTTTCTTCAATGAGTTTTTGTACCTCCTTTTCTATTTGGCCAGGTCTCCTGTTTAAAGCATTTTTCTCTTCATTGAATTTTTGTGCCTCTTTTTTTCTTGCCATTTGATCTATTCAGTTTTTTAAGGTGTTATTCTCTTCAATATTTTTGGCTCCTCCTTTACAACAACACTAAATTTTTCACTCTTTTTCATGATTTTTTTTTAATCACTCTCATTTCTTTTTCCTGTTTTTCTTCTACCTTTCTTATTTTGATTCCTAAAATAGTTGTTGAGGTCTGCCAGGAATTCTTTTATTGGTCTGAGATGTTTGTGTTTTTCTTGAAGCTTTGGGTGTAATAGTTTTATTGTCTTCTGAGTTTGTGTTTTGATCTTCATCACTATAGTAAATCTCTGTGGTCTGTTGCCTTTATCATTATTTGCTCATTTTTCCACCTATTTGACTTTTAACTTTACATTGAATTTGGGCTTTTCTCCCAGATTGCAAGAGGCATTGTCCCAAGTTTTAGATTTCATGTATAACTATTTTCAGAGGTAGTTATTGGGGTCTTTTAAGTTTTTGATTCTTCCAAGGTGGTATGATCTAAGGACATATATGTGTCCTGGTGTTCTTCTCCTCCCTTGGATTGTGACCCATGATTGTGACCCAGATCTGTGCATGGGCAATGTAACCAAGTCATTTCCCTGTAATCTTCCGACCAGCTTCTGCTGACTTAAGAGCTCCATAAGTCAATGCTGCAGCTTATTCAGGTACCCTGATGAAAGCCTTTTGCTTGTTTTCTGGAATGAAGCCTGTACTGGTATAGATTGTGCTGGACTTTGCTCTTTTCTCACCCCATTACAAACCTTTTCTGCTGCCCTTCTAAGTTGCTTGAGCTGGAAAATAATTTCACCCCACCTTTTTATGAGTTCTGCTGCTCCAAAATTTGTTTTGAGCCATTATTTAAACTTGTTTGGAGGGGAATCTGAGAGAGCTTATGTGAATTCCTGCCTTTTCTCTGCCATCTTGGCTCTGCCACCCCCTCTTTCATTTCTATTTAATTATTTATTTAATTTTTTCCTTGAATCTGTGTAAGATTATGTTCTTTTATTTTCTATACTTAGCCTATATATAATCTGACTTGGGATTCTTACTGAGGCAGAAACCCTGTTCGTTTACCTCACAAGCTGTCCAAATATCTTTGATTTAAGAGAATTCCTCATTCTTGAGGGCTATTCCCAATATTTCATTATTTTTGTATTGTTTCAGGTTGCTTTTAGAGTAATATAATCTTATGAAAGTAAAACCTAAGCATTATAGGAATTCTCTCCTCTACTTTAAGAAAAATCTCTTTGTTTAATAAAGTTATAGAAAATAAACAGAAAGGATATGAGCTATCATTAGGCATTGCATTATTTTGCTTCATAATTACGTTTGTATGTCTGTATACATGCAGTATATACATATATACATATTTGTGTTATCTTCTAAATTCTTTTAAGCAATAACTATCCAGAAAGCCAGTACTATATTATCTAAACTTTGTACCTCTCCCCAACCTCTTTACCAAGTCCCTAGCACAGTACACATTAAACTTAATAAATACTTATAAAAATTAAATCTCTATCATCTATCCTATTTTACAAAGAATCAAAAAGGTAAAGGGTTTTATTCAAGATATTCCAGCTAATTAATAATACAATTAGGACCAGGACTCATGTCTTTTCATTCTCAATTCACTAAAGTATGGTTTTGGAAATCATTTCTATGCTGTTATTAATGGTAGACATATTCTCTTAATGGTTTAACATATATCAGTAAGTTTGGACAATACCTCCCTGATTTGATTTTTTATTATATTAAAGCAGGTAATTTAAACTCTGTATTCTTGAAATTTGTAGTATTTAATGTGACAGTAATTTATAATTATAAAATAGGACCATGCATGTCTTTATTATTTATGACTGAGTTACAGATCATTTTCCATGTGTTTCAATTTTTATGACACTGTAAAAATTTTAATTTTAATTAATTAATCAATTTATTTTGTATTTTGGAGAGTAAGATATTAGGTTCTGTAATTTGTTGCTGCATTGATTCATTTGAGACTATAGAGAACCCACTCTACTTTTTGTTATTTCATGCCATCTAGAGTGGAAAATATTTGCCATCTGCTAGTATGTTTAAGGGGTGAATGAGTTAAGATCTATAAAATGCTTTGAACTTATTAAACCAAAGACACTATGTAACCTTACAAAGTATTAGCATCATCTTCATCTTATCATCACTCTTCTCTTACAGATGATAGTGTAATCATTTATTCAGGACCATCTAGCCAGCCACTGGCAGAGTTAGTACTAGAACTCAGTTCCAGGCCATCCTTTGCTTATGACACCAACTTGTGTCAGGTGGCTAGCTCTTTGGAGAATAGAAATAGAATTCAGTTGACCTTGGCATTTTAGAAAAGAGAGTATATAAATACAGGGTTCCTTTTAAAGATACAATCATAGGTTAATTCATTTGGAAAGAAATAAAATACCTCCACAAAATTATAAGAATTAATCTATTCTTTTTGGGAGGGAGAATTTGTTAGTAGGTATTTTAATTATATTAAGTGCAATTTAAGTTAATTTTAGGAAGAATTTTTGTTTATGATTTGTAAGATACTAGAAAGTGGTTTGGGAAAGAAGAGTTGCTTAAATATTGAGGCAGGTAGTTATATAGTTTGGGTATATAATCTTACCTGATGATAAGTAATATGTTAGGAATAACAAGAAAGCTAGCATCACTGATTGATGAAGCTGACATATTAGGAATTGGAAATTTCCACCCCTTAACTGATCCTCAAGATTCCTTTTACATTTGATCATTTTCTTCCCTTTCAGTTTGTTTAAAGGACACTGAGTGAAGAAAAAATTGGTATTAGAAATTGTCATATGGCCTCTGCTAAATTCAGAGTTATATTTTCATGGCCAGAGGTAGCAATTTAGTAATCCTTTTCATTCTGGAAAAAATAGTTTCTTTAGCTTTTTTTTTTTCCCTTGATCTTATTTATAAATGGTATTTATGCAAAGTTATTTTGAATATAAAAAATTCTTTCTGGTATGCAAAGAAGCATGTGGTTCAACATGTACTAGAAAATTTTGTGTATGTATACATATAGCTTGTTTTTTAAAAACTCAATAAAATTTACTTTGTATATAAACTGCAAATGGAAAAAAAGTTGACTTCTCAGTTATAAAAGTATTACTGTGATTCATTCTAAAAGCAAACTTTACAGTATGTTAAAGCATTTTACAAACAAAATTTTTTTTCATGAACAAAACTTAGGTAAATAGGAATTCTAAACACAACTTTCTATTTAAGCCACAATGAAAATGTAATCTACAAAAATTATTATAAGTAATTAAACATTTTTATTTTTCCATCCTATTTTTATCTAATTTTGTAAATAATGAAAGTTGCCACAGAAGTTTAAATGTCTGGTTTAAATAGAGTTATGAGTAAGAATAGTTTGAAATCTAGGTTAGTTTGTGGACCTAATTTATATATTTAAAAATAATTTTATTTGAATTTTTTATTTCAGGTTTTAATTACAACAAAGACAGCTGCTGACAACTTCAGCACCCAGTATGCTTTAGATAGCAGTGGTCATATAGTTTCCCAAAAACCTTCACATCTTGGACAAGGTAAAGAAAGAAATTTTGCAATATTCCTTTCTCTTTTTCTTTTTTTTCTGTATCTCATTCAGCAGATTTCAAAACTATGTCTAAGTCGTATAGCCATTCTTGTTTCTTCTGAACATTTAGTTGAAAATGCTAAGGCTAGTTGCTTAAAGACTAATTCTCAGCCCAGATCCTGAGCAGCCACGTCGGAAATGTTTGTAATTGTATGAGGGGAATAGGGCAAGAGAAAATGAAAATAGCATGCCCTTGCTCCGTGACAACATACTATGTTAAAGCGATAAAAGTAGAAATGGTTGAATGGTTATCCAAGTGTTACAGATGAAATTCATTCATTCAACAAACTTTAAACAAAATTCATTTTGTATGCCAACTCTTATGTAAAGCTCTGTATAAGGCAATTTAAAGGCAACTTAAAAGAAACAGTTCTTCCTCTTAAGGAGTTTACATTTTTTTAGGGAAAGAAAACGTACCTAGAAGTTTATGTAGTTATTTCAGGAAGAAAGAGCTCCAAGAACTAGGGAATAGCAAAATATTTCATGGCGCCTGAGAAAAATCTCTGTGGAAGAATCTTAAGAGACACACATAAGAGACATTTTTACTTGTAGTGTGTGTGTGTGTGTGTGTGTGTATACACACACACACACACACACACACACACACACACACAAGCTGCTAAATGGTGCTATAGATGAGAGCACCTGTCCTGGAGCCTGGAGGATCAGGGTTCAACACTGGCCTTAGACACTTAATATTTATTAAGCTGTGTGACCTTGGGCAAGTCATTTAACCTCAGTTGCCTCTCAGGAAAAAAAAATACCCCCAAATTTTTTATTGGCATTAGTAATCCAAATTTTTTGTGCTTTACACATCTGCTCATTTATTTTTAATTATAAGTGATATCTTGCCTATACATATACCCCTTTTATAGGTGCTGCACTCTCATTTGTAAGGATAAAATTGCTTAACTAGATTTTCATATGTATTCTTTAATATTTTCTCCTTTTGTTCTCTGCAAATTCTTTTCATTTTAATTGATTATTTTTAAAGTGACTACTATATAGAAAGTGCTGTTATAGACACTGGAGAATATATAAATATTATTAAACATCTCTTATCTGTGTAATATTTACAATTTAATAAGGAAATTCAACATGTATGTAACTATAATATAAAATAGTTCATAATAAGTGTATATATGTGTTAATACTGAAAATGCATACTTCTGCTAATTAAATTTGTAGTCCAAGAAATTGTTTATTTGAAGTGGAATGTTTTCCCTTTTTTCTTCCAAATTGTCTTGTAAATTAATATTTACTTAATTTTACAGTTTCTTGTTTTTCAAATTAGCATATTTTTCTAAATTTTTCTTGCCTTTAAATATAAAATACTTAGGATTATTTCTTCAAAGATTAGCTTTCCATGTTTTATAATTTTCATAGCTGAAATTTTGCTTCTTTTCATTGTATAACTGTTTCTAAATATTTTTTGGTACGAGGCTAAGAAAAGTGCTATAAAGGAAAAGCATTGTTGGTATCTTGAAAATCCTCAGATTATTTACTGGTAACCATTCCTTTATTGATATATTTGCATGTTGACTGGACAAATGAAGGAAAAATTAGTTACCCAGACCATCAGAAGTCATGTGTGTTTTTTATCTTACAAAAATGAATTAAATTCTAAAAACTATTCAACATGCATATTGTAATACTAATTTTAAATTCTAAGAAATAGCAAGTTTGTTACATTCTTTACTAACATGTGTAAAATTTGGATCTTTACCTTGTTTCAAACATCAAGACTTAAAAGAAGGGCTATTTTGAGCAAAAGGATCCTTATTTCTAGTTCTTGGGAGGTCAAATTAGGAAGCTATTAGGAAAAGTTTAAGTGGCTTTCCAGAGGAGACTCCAATAGAGTGCCTTGCACTAATCCAGTCACCTTATAAAACTTAAATGTATTTATTTTTATCTTTGTAGTAGGCAGTCTAATCTGGATAGCTGGTGGTTCTGCATCACTCATACTTCTCATGCCTCTCTGTGTTCATCTCCATGGGAACTGTGAAATAACAAACCTTAAGCATTGAGTCCACCTGATCTTTGCCCTTTTGCTGGTTGATTTTTCTCTTCCTAATTACCTTTGCCCTTCTTTAGTTGCCCCCATTAGCAAATATGAGCCAAGTATGGTTGTAACAAGTATTGGGACAATTCCTTAGTCATTTATGTACTTTTTATTCTTTAATGAAGTCCTGTTTTCTTAAGTAGTATACATTAAAAGATTGGTGTAAAACTATTAACTTGTGTGACTCAGTTTTTTTCTCCAAATAATTGGTTGAATGGGGAACCAAAAACTAGTGCTCTTGCAAATCTCAGCTTCTGTTTTGAAGATATATTATAGAAATTTGCAAACACTTGCAGAAGTTTTTTGTGTGTTTATATAGCCTTAGCTATGATATTTATTTGAGTGATTGAATCACAGACTCACATTTCAGCAGCTGTCATTCAGCCTCCATTTAAATATTTTCAGTGTAAGATAAAACTAGTGCTACCATCCTAAGTTATACCTGTGCCTTTAAAGTTCCTGTAGGTTAATATTTATTTACAGTGGAAGAAAATTTTTTATTTTATCATTACTTTTGACATCATCAGATTGGAAGATGCTTATAGAAAGCTAGCAATAGATACAAATGATTACTTAAGGCTGTAATGCACTGAAGCTATCATTTTCTTTTCAATATTTAATAGTATTTTTCTTTTTCAAATACATGTAAAGATAGTATTCAACATTCTTTCTTATAAGACCTTGTGTTCTAAATTTTTCTCCCTCCCTCCTTAACTTCTCTTTCCCCCCAAGATAGCAAACAATCTGATATAGGTTAAATATAAACAATCCTTTTAGACATATTTCCATATTTGTCATGTTGTACAAGAAAAATCAGACCAAAAAGGGGGGGGACTATGAGAAAGAAAACAGGCAAAAAGGTAAAAAATTCAATGAAACTACTTTTTTCTGAAGTAAATTTTAAAACCTTTACAAGTCACTTTTCAGGAATGCCAATGGATTTAACTCTTATTTTTAAAGGTAAAGATTATGTTGTTGAAAAGAAAAAACAAAACCTTAAAGAATATGCATTTAGAACATATATTATACAAATGTCATTTAATATCTTTAGATATTTAATCCATTTGAATTTATAGACAATTCACTTTTTAAATAGAAACTAATAATATTTTTTTAAACTTTTAAAACTTATTTGCCAAAAAATCTGACTTAATTTTTCCCCTAGCTCCTGCTTCTATCACTACCTCAGATAATCCTCTTGAATCAAGTTGTCAGTATTTTAAAGCTACCTTTATGGATTTATCCTTGTAGATGAACTTTCTTAATTCTTATTGCTATATTAGTGAGAATTCAGATTGTGAAAGTAACACACTTAAGGTACTTTACTTGAGACATTTCATTTCCCTACCCTGTTATTTAAAGTAGAGCATCATGTTCTTTTTAAATCCCTGCAGTGCAAATGATCATGTATTGAAAGATCTTTTTAGCTTAATTTAGGAACAGAGGCTTTCTGTGAACATTTAAAAACATCTGATATACTAATAGTCATACCTTTTTACAGTATGATAATAAATAGTTGCCTTAATAATTATATAGCCTATTTGGCTATACATAGCAAAGACTAATTTAATTACAGTCTCTAGAATATACTGAAGTCAGAATTGGAAATCGTAAGAATTCTCTTATAAAATATGATAGTAGATGGTGACCTCTGAATTTGGAAGCATCAACTTACTCCTTTTTAAAGGATCAACCTTTTTATGGATGGATCCTATTTAATTACTAAGGTCTAGTGAATTTTCATGTCTGTAATAGATATCATAAAAGACATTGGAAAAGGAAGTAGATATGGTGAAATAGACAATCTTATGCTGTGCTAATATCCATAAAATATGCAAAAACAATTGAATCCAGTAACCCCAATATTCAATATACCCAAGAAAATAAACTACTTAGTAAAGAACTGTTTGACACAGACTTCTGGGAAAACCTAAGAGCAATTGGGGAAAAAAAAAATAAATAAATAAAAGATTTGGACAAACATTGCATACTGTACCACAATCACTTCTAAATGTATCCATTACCTTTATGTAAAAGAACTCATAAAAAGCCCCCATGAAAGTATAAAAGATGGAGATTTGCCAGTGTAGCTCAATCCTCATATGGGAGTTTGGATTTCTTCACAATATGGTGGCATTGCTGGTTTGCACTAGGATGACTCGCCATAGAGGAATGTCACCTACATAAAAGTAGCCTCTGATAAGTATTGTTTCTTCCTGCTCACTTCTTGCCCTTAATGAAGAAATGGAGTCTTCAGCCTTCCTCTTTCAAGGAAGCCATGCCTGGCAGAGGTAATACTTGCTTTGTGGGGCCTAACTGGTTCTCTTCTGGCTCTCATGGAGATGGTGGTTTACTGCTGTTTCTGTTACAAGCACTTCTCTTTCACCATATTGCAGTTTATCAAGAGCCAATTGGAAACCACTCTTCTGCATGAATTAAAGGACATGTTCCAGCTGCTCCACGAGATCCTGGTTGTTGAAGACCCTCTTCTAGTAGAATAAGTCAAGTTTGCTTTTAAGACAGAGTGGGTTAATAGCCTTTGTATACCACAACAACAATGTTGACGGAAGTCACTGCTTTCAGTGTGTCAAGTTTCTTGTTACCTTGGTACTAAAGTGCTCTGCTACTTATGAATACCTCAAGTAGACTGCCCACCACTGGAGTTGGAATATTCATTGACTACAAAAGAAGCTGTCTGAACATTATTGAATTCCACAAAGTAATATATCTAACAGAATCTCAACTGGAAAAACCTTTCAGCACGCTATTTTCACTCAGGACACCTTAGCTTATGCCACAGCTTTGCTGAATGAGAAAGATCATTCAGGAAGCCGTAAAAGGGCAGCAAGAAGGGCTCAGTTCCCCAGAATGATTGGTGAGTAAAGAAGTGACCTGGACAATGTGGACCCTTAAAGGAAATTCTGAGTTACATCCAGGCATCCTTGATTTTTGTCACCTTTTGGAAACCAGTCTCATCTTTTAAAAAGGCCTAGAAATTGAACTTGGAAAAATTTGATGATGTACTCTTAATAAGAAATCCCTTTCAGCTGAGAAAAGGAAGATGCGATCACTCATGATCAGGGGAGATCCCAGAGTCAGGTCAGCCAAACCAAAGGCCTGAGATAGAGAATAGTTTTGTCAAGGTTTTATCAAATAAAGCTCATGGTCGAAATTTTATTATGTGAACATAATTAAGTAATTGTAGAGGTGACACTTTTCTGTGATGGAATTTCTGTTCCAGCTTTTATGCCAAAGAAGAAAATTAGGTATTTAGGCATTTAGATATTTAGTATTATCAAATACCTAAATATTGGATATTTAGTTAGGGTACAAATGCCTAACTTTTTTGGTGATTCTGAATAAGAATATTCAGAATGATGGACAGATGCATAAAGCAGGTGTGCTTTTGCATAGGAAAAAAGTAGTGAATCAGTTTGTCACTGTTCCTATTATTTCCTATGGAAATAGTGCTTTTCTTGCACAGCCTACAGGCTCCCTTCACAGATGAGATCGAACAACTCCAATTTGCTGGTGCAGTTGATGGAGATCATTTTCACTTAGATGAATTTTCCAATTGCTATAGACATGAAGCCTGTTGATGACTTTTTTTTTTTGTTAAAGCTTTTTATTAGCAAAACATATGCATGGGTAATTTTTCAACATTGATCCTTGCAAAGCTTTCTGTTACAATTTTTTCCCTCCTACCTCCCACCCCCTCCCCTAGATGGCAGGAAGTCTAATACATGTTAATTATGTTAAAATATTTGACAGATCGAATATGTGTATACATATTTATACAGTTATCTTGCTGTAAAGGAAAACAAAACAAAACAAAACCTGAGAAGGAAAACATAATGCAAGCAAATATCAATAGAGAGTATGAAAATGCTATGTTGTGGTCCAGACTTAAATCCCACAGGCCTCTCCCTGTCTGTATATGGCTTTCTTCATCCCTGAACAGCTGGAACTGGTTTGAAACATCTCATTGTTGGGAGAGAACCATGTCCATCAGAATAGATCATCATATAGTCTTATTGTTGCTGTGTATAATGATCTCCTGGTTCTGGTCATTTTACTTAGCATCAGTTTATGTAAGTCTCTCCAGGCCTCTTTGAAATCGTCCTGCTGGTCGTTTCTTACAGAACAATAATATTCCATGACATTCATATACCGCAATTTGTTCAGCCACTCTCCAATTGATGGGCATCCATTCAGTTTCCAGTTTCTAGCCACTACAAAAAGGGCTGCCACAAACATCTTTGGGTTGTAAGCCCAATAGAAACACTGCTGGTCAAAGGGTATGCACAGTTTGATCACTTTTTGAGCATAGCTCCAAATTTCTCTCGAGAATGGTTGGATCCGTTCACAGTTTCACCAACAATGCATCAGTGTGATGACTATTTTTTTAATGTAGATCAATAAAAATAGCTATGACAAACTTAGGTTGAAAGAGTCATAATTTCTATCGCCAATTTTGTTGGTTTAAATGTTTTTATAAATCTTTCAAAGTTTTCTACTCTCAAGCAGGAATTGCACACCTCACTTTGCAGTATTCTCAAGAGGCTCTTAATGAAGACAGTTTAAGAGATGTCTCATTCTGCGTGCTGACCTGATACTGGTGCTGATAGGCTCCCACTGCCAGGCCCCCTCTGACTTACAGAGATGTGTGAGGGTCCCAGCAAGAGGGAGTCCTTCGCTGCTACCTCAAGAGTTCAGCAAACGGAGGGAAGATCTGCTAGTGGAAATTTGAATTCACTGTTGGTTTTAAGACTGGCAGAATTCTCATGTTTTTTTTGGAGCATAAAATAAAAGTTTTTCAAAGAAGTAGAAAATTAAAAAAGGTAACCAGGTGGTACAGTGGATAGAGCACTGGCCCTAGAATCAAGAGGACCTGAGTTCAAATTCAGCCTTAGACACTTGCCACTTACTAGATGTGGGCAAGTCACTTAACCCTGATTGCCTAGCCAAAAGAAAAAAAAAAAAAAAACCTTTTCTCAACTATATCTAGAGGGAATATTTTTTAATAATACAAGGAAGATCAGGAGATCACAAAGAAAAAAATTTTAATTACTTGAAATCTTATACAACAGTTTAATATTCAACAAACTATAGGACATCATCTCTTTGAGTAATCGATCTCAAACTATTTTCATAATAATAATTTTAATTTCCAATACCAATTCCAATATCAATAAATAGACAAAAGTTCCTTGAGGAGTTCTTTGTTGGAAAGATTTCCATGAGTTGTTGCAAAGTGAAATGTATTGTGGATAAAGTAACAGCAATATTGTAAAATAATTAATTATGAATGACTTAGCTATTTTCAGCAATACAATAATCCAAGATAGCTCTGAAGGACTTATGATGAAAAATGCTATACATAATACCGAGAAAGAACTTATGGTATCTGAATACAAATTGAAGCATATTTAAAAAAAAAAAAAAACTTTTATTTCCATCATTTTTTTTTCTATCACTAAACTAGTCATTTATTGGGAAAGTAAATTATGAAGAGTAAACAATAGTTAGCAAATTTCTAATTTTAGAAAAGAAATATAGTCAACATTGTTCTCATTAATATGAAATCTCTTTCCATTTAAAACCCTTTAGAACCAGTCCAATTTCTTACTTTACAGTCTTCTTGCACTTTACTTTTTTTTTTTTAATTAAAGCTTTTTATTTGCAAAACATATGTATGGGTAATTATTCAACATTGACCCTTACAAAGCTTTCCATTACAAATATCTCCCTCCTAGTCCCCACCCCTCCCCTAGATGGCATGTTAATTATGTTTAAATACTTGACAAATCGAATATATGCAGGCATATTTCCACACTTATCTTGTTGTGCAAGAAAAATCATATCTACAAGAAAAATCTGAAAAGGGAAACATAATGCAAGCAAACATCAATAGAGAACATGAAAATGTTATGTTGTGGTCCACATTTCACGTCCCTCTCCCTGGGGTATATGGCTTTCTTCGCTGAACAATTGGAACTGGTTTGAAACATTTCATTGTTGAAGAGAGCTATGTCCATCAGAATTGTTCATCATATAGTATTGTTGTTGCAGTGTATAATGATCTCCTGGTTCTGCTCATTTAGCTCAGCATCA
Organism: Myrmecobius fasciatus; assembly: GCA_023553655.1. Lineage (NCBI taxonomy): Eukaryota > Metazoa > Chordata > Mammalia > Dasyuromorphia > Myrmecobiidae > Myrmecobius > Myrmecobius fasciatus. The sequence goes on along the minus strand of JAJPUD010000604.1, from coordinate 266,777 downwards.
GTTCATGCAAGTCTCACCAGGCCTCTCTGAAATTTCATTCTGCTGGTTGTTTCTTATAGAACAATAATATTCCATAACATTTATATACCATAATTTATTCAGCCGCTCTCCAATTGATGGGCATCCTTTCAGTTTCCAGTTTCTTGCCACTACAAAAAGGGCTGCCACAAACATTCTTGCACATGTGGGGCCCTTTTCTTCCTTTAAGATCTCTTTGGGATATAAGCACAGTAGAAACACTGCTGGGTCAAAGGGTATGCACAGTTTGATAACTTTTTGAGCATAGTTCCAAATTGCTCTCCAGAATGGTTGGATCCGTTCACAGTTCCACCAACAATGTATCAGTGTCCCAGTTTTCCCACATCCCCTCCAATATTCATCATTATCTTTTCCTGTCATTTTAGGCAATCTGACCATCATTTCTTATAGCAGAAAAGTATTTCATCATAATCTAAATACACTTTTTAAAAAACCATTATCCAAGTGACGGGTATCCCCTCAATTTCCAATTCTTTAACTCCAGAAAAGAGCTGGTATAAATATTTTTGTACATAGGGTCCTGTGTGTGTATGTTTGTGTGTAAAACCAAAACCTCAAAAAAAATTAAGTTGAAAAAGTATGTTTCAATTTGTATTCAGACACCATCAGTTCTTTAGGTATGGATAGTATTTTTTATCATAAATCTTTCAGAGTTGTCTTGGATCATTATATTGATGAGAATATAAATTATTCACAGCTAGTCATCTTTCAATATTACTATTACTTTATATACAGTCCATTTATCATATTAGTTTTAATTTTCTTGATGGGTTGGTTTGGGTTTTTTTTTGTTTTCTTTCACCACATGACTACTATGGAAATCAAATGACTATACATGTATTACCTATATTGAATTGCTTGCCTTCTCAGTCAGGCAGGGAGAAAGAGAGAAAACGAGAGATTTTGAACTTAAAGTTTTAACAACAAATGTTAGAGATTGTTTTTACTTAACTGAGGAAAAATAAAATACTATTTTTTTTTAAGTGTAAAGGGGACCTGAGACCAAACATTTTGAGAATCACTGTCCTATTTGAAAAAAAACTAGAAAGTAATCTTAGCAGTATCTCATAACATATAGCAAACTCCAAATGGATACAAGAATTTAAAGTAGAAAGGCTGTTTGATAAATATGTTGGAGGAGACAGTTTTCAGTGATGGTTAAAAGAATTGAGTATGTTTTGGTAAATCAATTCAGATATTTTATTAAATTTGTGGTTATTTTGAATGGGATTTCCTTTTTATTGCCTATTAAATATGCTACTACATAATAATTCTATGAATTTTTGTGCATGATTTTGTATATTATAACTTGCTAACTGTCTTAAGTCAGTTTTTCTGCTGATTCCTTAGGATTTTTTAAGTAAAATATTGTACTAACAAATAGGGATCATGTTGTTTTCATTCATCTTTTTGTTATTAATAACATTTCTTGAATTTTGTAAAATAATAATAGGGAGGGGAAAGTATATCTTTACTTTACTTTTGTATTTGTTGGGAAAGTTTGATCAAATTTTCCTGAAAATATATTAGGAACAGGATGTTTGTGGGGTTTTTTGGTTTTTTCTTCATTCCTTTGTAACTGGTTCTATTATCATTCCTCAGATTGGATTTTTTTTTTTTAAACAGAACTTGGTGTTCTATTATTTGGGGCTTTTTGGTATAATATATTTCCTTTCTGTTGATTTGAGGGAGGGATACATATAACTACATAATGGTTTCCTGTAATTCTTTTTCTTTCTGCTAGTTCAATTGTGATTTTACTTTGTTCGTGTTTCATTGATTTTATTTTATTTTAAATTCTTAATCAGATTGGCTAAATATTTGTCAATTTGCTAGTCTTTTCAAAAAATTAGCTTTTAGTTTTGTTTATCAGTTTTTTAGGTTTTTTGGTTTCCAGTTAATTACTTCACTGATTATCAAGATGTTTGCTTTCTTATTTATTTTGGATTTATTTCTTGACATCCTAATTACTTTTTACTGAACATTCCTCTTTTTTCCTATTTTGGTAGTGTTTGTTCTTAGGGATAAAACTTTTTTTCTGATTCCTACTTTTTAGTTTTATCTCAAATTTTGGCATATGATTTCACTATTATGATTGCCTCAATAACTAATTGTTCTTAGGGTTGCTTCTTTTTTTGGTATTTAGAATTTCATTTAGATTCACATTCACATTCATTCACATTCAGATTTAATTTAAATCTCTAGAAATCTGATTTAGGAAAATTTTTCAGGTGATTAAATCTGTGAAATTGTTTCTTCATTGGAATGCAATTAAAATTTGCCTTTTGTTAACACTGTTTTGGAGGAGTTGATATTTATTATATTTTGCTTATAGGTACAACTGTAACTGCATTGAAACTATTTAAAAATCTTCCTGTAAGAAAACAATTTTACTCAACAATTAAAAGATGTAAGGATGAATTGAAAAAAATCCAAGACCTCCTTATAGCCTATGGTATTCTCAAACCTGAATTAAGGATTATTTTTACACATAACAAGGTAAGACTTTTGTTTTTTGTAAAATAGCTTATTAAATGTAGTTTTTGAGGGGAGGAACAAGATAATTCATCCTTTATGCCCAAGTTTCATATAGTGATTATTCCTTAGGAAAATCAATAGCACAATTTTTAAAAAATAATATTTACTCTGTGTCACAGGATAGTAGGGGAAAAAAGAGCACAACTTATTAGGGGCTTTTATGACATGTATGTCAATAAATAAATGTAAGATAATTGGGAAAGCAGAATATAATTTGGAGAATAAGAGGTCAGGGAAGACTTCACTGAAGAAATGATAATAAAACTATAGAAGCTGATTAATCATTTTTTTCTCTTCTTTTTTTTATAATAATAGCTTCTTATTTTTCAAAATACATGCAAAGATAATTTTTACCATTCACTCTTGATAAACTTTGTGTTTCAAATTTTTCCTCCTCCATTCTCATTTTCTTCCTTCCCTAGACTGCAAGCAATCCAGTGTAGATTAAATATGGGCAATTCTTAACATATTTTCACATTTATCATGCTGTACAAGAAAAATCAGGTCAAAAAAGGGAAAAAATGAGAAAGAAAAAAAGCAAGCAAGCAAATAACAATAAAGGGGAAAATACTATATTGTGATCCACATTCAGTCCCCATAGTCCTTTCTCTGGATGGAGATGGCTTTCTCCATCACAAATCTATTAGAATTGGACTGAATCACCTCATTGTTGAAAAGAGCCAAATCTATCACAGTTGATCATCACATAATCTTCGTGTTGCTGTGAACAATGTTAATGTTCTCTTGGCTTTACTCACTTCATTCAGCTTCAGTTCATGCAAGTCTCTCCAGGCCTCTCTGAAATCATCCTGCTGGTCGTTTCTTATATAACAATAATATTCCATAACATTCATATACCATAATTTATTCAGCCACTCTCCAATTGATGGGCATCCTTTCAGTTTCCAGTTTCTTGCCACTACAAAAAGGGCTGCCACAAACATTCTTGCACATGTGGGTCCTTTTGCCTTTTTTACGATCTCTTTGGGTAGAGACACTGATGGATCAAAGAGTATGCACAGTTTGATAGCCCTTTGGGTATAGTTCGAAATTGCTCTCCAGAATGGGTGAATCACAACTCTACCAACAATGTATTAGTGTCCCAGTTTTCCCACCTCCCCCCCAACATTTAAAAGCTGATCAATCTTTATTAAACTTCTAACATGTTGTAGGCACTGTGCTTAGTACTGGGAATCTAAAGACAAAAATGAAAAACTCTGCATTCAGAAAGTTTAGATTCTATCAGGGGAGACAACATGTATATATGAAAGTATATATAAAATAATTGAAAAGGGTGCATGAGCAACTAAGGAATCAGGAAATACTTCATATATCACTTGAATTTAGTACTGAAGAAAGTTGTGAGATAGATGTGAGGAGAGAATACATCCTAAGCTTGGGGGGATAGGTACAGTGAAAGATTTACTGTTATGTATGAGGAGCAAAGATAAGGCCCATTTTGCTAAATCATAGAATTTGTTAATTAGAGCAATATAAAATAAGACTAGAAAAGTAGATTGGGGCCAGATTGTGAAAGATTTAAAAGGCCAAAGTATGAGCCCTAAAAATATAAGGGAGGCACTAGAGTTTTATTGAGTGGGAGAGTGACATAGTCAAATGAATAAATTTAAAAAAATAATTTTACCAGCTGCATGAAGGGTAACTGAGAAAGAAAGGAGGACTTGAATCAGGAGCTATTGCAAAGCTTGGTTGTGTGATCAGCAGATTTATTCCAATCCTTATGGCCTCTCAGACCTTTTCAAAACAGAAATTATGCACCAAAGATAAAGTTATTTTTATGGCCTGAAACACCCAGAATCCAAAAAAAAAAAAAATGTAAATAAAGAAACCTAGAAATTCAGGCTTACTGACTCTGAATTTATTCTGTACACTTTCTCTTCTATGCTGCAGCAGCAAGGCCTCTACTAGCAGAACACAACACAAGTTTATATCAAAATTCATCCCTGAACTCTGTTCCCCCTTGGTTCTTTCTGTTTGCTATAGAGACTTCCCCAGGTCCAGGTTGTGGGAGTTTTCTCAGGCCTCAGCAGTCAGATTGGCCACATTTGATTACCTCAAGACTATTTCAAATCTACTAGAAAAAGGAGGAAGTAAGGGAGAAATATGTTCTGAAGAGCAGTGAAGTCAGGATGCAGCCCAAGTTGACTTATCCTGTAAATCTGAGCTTAATACAGGACAAAAGATGCATATATAGTAGTGTAAAAAAAAAAAGTTTAAAATATTTTTAGAAAGAAAAAACAACTGAAAAAATTATTTGCTTCTTGAACAAGTCAAACAACAGAAATGCAGAAGATTGAATAAATGCAGACAGTAATAGCAACAATTGCAACAGAAAGACCAGTAAGAGACTTCTTTCCAAGTGTATATTGACAGGGGTTGAAGGTGGAAATCTTATAAAGATAACAGTGAAGAGATAGACAAGGGCATTATGGGTAGAAACTGACAATACCCTGCCTACTGGGGAATGCTGCTTTTGTGGTTCAGCATTGCAACATGGGAGACTATATGAAAAAGGAAGAGAGGAAAAAAGGAATAAAGAATAGTGAATGATACATGGGATCAAATCAAGAACTAGCAATGAAGGGCAGGTGACCACTGTTGTCTCATAAAGAAAAGAGCCTACAAGAATGAGTGAGGAGGAAGAGTGAAATAATGAAAAGGCGAAGAAAAGAAAAGGTCTTTACTTTGTAGAGAAAGGAGTTCTACTGATGAATATTCCTATGAGTTAGGGGAGATGAGAACATTCCACTGGATGAAGTCCAGGGAATTTTGTACCTTAAAATGTTTTCTTGTCTTGAGACAGAAGATTTGGAATGCTTGTGGGCAACTGGCACCTGGAAGAGCAGAGGAAAAGGTCAGTAAGAGAGGATATAGCCCATGTGAGGGTAGCGATCTACTGTGGCCTAATAGCTGTAATAATTGACCTTGTTCTCAAGAGTAAAGCACAATGGAAAAAGGAAATCCATGTGGTAAGCCTTGCAAGGCTGTGGCAAAAAGTGTGTAGAAGGAAGAACCTAACATGGATTCCTTGAAAACTTTGATTGTATGAAGAATATAGAGAAAAGAGAGAGGCCATAAGGTTATAGGGATCATGAATCAGAGAATGAGAGTTTAAATAAAGATAGGCAATGAAGAGAGTGAAAAATCTTTTTTTTTTAAAGGGGACAAAAATATGAAGTAAAACAAACTAATGAACAAAACTAACTGATGGAGAGGAAAATGAAAAGGAATAAATGTATAACTGGATAAAAGCAGGAGAGAGAAACTAATAAACAAAACTCTAAGAGGAATGGGATACAAATGAGAAGAAGGGATCAGAGGTGAGAGGAAGAGAGCTAGTACTAACAGGGCTGCCTTAAAAAAAAAAGATTAAAGTAACTGAAGGAACATAATAACTGTGTTTACAACAGAAGAGAAGAATTATAACCAAAAAAAAAAAGAACAAATTTCAGTAGAGGAAAATATAAATTTTAACTCATAACTATAAATGTGAATGGATTAAACAATCCAACAAAACAAGAAAGAATATCTGGATGAATAAGAAAACAAAATGCTGCATTCTTTTGCTTATAAAGAAACATGTTTAAAAAACAAAGACATACCTAACTAAAGGCAGTGGAAAAAATTTACCTTGCATCAAGTGAATGAACTTTAAAAAAGCAGTAATTGCCATTATGCTACCAGATGAAATAAAAACAAACATTTTTTAAAAAGGATAAATGAAAAAGTTATGTTATACTGAAAGAAACCTTAGACCACAAACCAATATCAGGAATAAACTTGTATGTTCCAAGTGCCTTAGCATTCAAATTCATGAAGAAATCATACCTGAGCTTCAAGAAGACATAGACAGTAACACAATAGTAACAACATACTTCAATATTCCTCTTCCAGTTTTGGATAATTCTAACAGAAAGATAACAAAAAAGTAAATATGGAAACAGCCAAATTGCTAGAGAAACTAGATTTAAAAGATTTCTGGTGTCTTCTTAAATAAGATAGCAAAAAGAATATGCATATTTCTCTGCAGTGCGCTAAAGCACAGATTATTACAAAGAAATGTACAAAGACAGAAAAAATGGTCTATATATCCTTTACATTCATAATGCATTAGGAACAAAAATTGATTCAAGGACTACCATAAAAAAATACAGACCCAAATGGAGACTTAATAATCCTTAAATAATGAGTAGTTCAAAGAATAAATTATAGGAATAATCAAAAACTTTGGGAAAAGTAAATGATAATGATGAAACAAGATACTAACTGAAGTCCTCAGAGAGTATTATATTCTTTTTTGTCAAAAATTCTGTTATATTCGTCTAAAAATAATGTAATAACATTTAATTTTTTAAATCTTATTTAATATTTTATTTTTCCTTGTTATATGTAAAGACAGTCTTAACATTTTGTTTTTTCAAATTTTGACTTCCAAATTTCCTTCCTTCCTCCCCATTCCTTCCTCCTTTCTCCTATTGAGAAAGCAGTTTAACATGGGTTTGTGTGTTAGTTGTATAAAACACATTTTCATGTAAGTCATTCTGGTAAACAAAACAGACAAAAAAAAAAAAGCTCAAGAAAAATTAAGCATCTTTAGTCTCCAGGTTCTACCAATTATTTCTGTGGAGATGTACAACACCTATGATCATGAGCCCTACAGAATTGCTTGGGTCATTGTACTGCTGAGAATAGCTGAATTCATCACATTAGATCATCATAAAGTATTGCCATTACTGTGTGTAATGTTCTCCTGGTTCGGCTCATTTCACTTTATATCAGTTCATGTAAGTCTTTAAAGCACAATCATAGTCTATCACGATTATATATAACAACTTGTTCAGCCATTCTCTAATTGATAGATATCTCCTTAACTTTGAATTCTTTTGCCAGTGTGTGTGTGTGTGTGTACATAAAACACACACACACATACACACACACACACACACACATATATATATATTTCATATCTTATAGATCCTTTTCCTTTTTATTTTTTATCTCTTAGGGATACAGATGTAGTGGTGGTATTGCTTGGTCAAAGCGTATGTAAGATTTTATAGCCCTTTGGATGTAGTTACAAATTATTCTTCAGAATGATTGAATCAATATACAACTTCACCAATAGCACTTTAGGGTTTTATTTTCTAACATCCCCTCCAACATTTCTCATTTTGCTTTTCTGTCATATTAGCTAGTCTGCCAGATGTGAGGTAATAGCTCAGAGCTTTAATTTGCTCTTCTCTTATCAGTAGTGATTTAGAACTTTTTTTCATATGAGTATAAATAGCTTTGATTACTTTGAAAACTGCCCATTCATATTCTTTGGTCAAGGATTGGCTCTTATTTCTATAAATTTGACTCTGTTTTCTGTTTGAAAAATGAAGTCCTTTTTTTTAGGTTACATGTAATTAATTAATTTTTAATTGTTTTAAATGCACATTTCTCTATGAATTATATTGGTAGAGAAAAATCAGGATAAAACCATGAGAAGAAAAAAAAAAACGGAAGAAAAAGTTAGAAAAAAGTGAACATAGCATATGTTGATTTATATTCAGTCTCTATAGTTCTCTCTTTAGGTGCATATTGCATTTCCTATCCAAAGTTTGTTTGAATTGCCTTGGATCATTGAACCACTGAGAAGAACCAAGTCTTTCATAGTTGATCATTATACAATCTTGCTGTTACTTGTTTTGTTTAGCATTAGTTCATATAAATCTTTCCAGGCCTGTCTAAGCTTGTTTATCATTTTTTATAAAACAATAATATTCACTTACTTTCATATTCTATTATTTAGCCATTCCCCAATTGATGGGCATCTACTCATTTTGTAATTTTTTGCCACCACAAAAAGAGCTGCTACAAACATTTTTGCATATGTGGGTCCGGAAAACTCCTTTATGATTTCCTTGGGATACAGACCTAATAGTAGCACTGCTGGATTAAAAGGTATATGTAGTTTTATAGCCCTTTGGGCATAGTTCCAAAGTGTTCTCCAGAATGGTTGGATCAAGAGAAATGAAAACTTTATCAGAAAAATTCAGGGTTTTTTTTTTTTTCCCACAGATTACCAACTATATATTTTTCTCCATCCTATTTCCCCCCATTTATCCTACTCTTTTTTACCCTATCCATTTTCAAAAGTGTTTTATCTCTGATTTTTACCATTACCAAATTGCACTCCCTTTTATCATCTCCCTTCCTCCTTCTCATCCCTTTCCCTTCCTAATTTTTTGTAAGATAAGGTAGATTTCTACACTTAATTGAGTGTGTTTATTATTCCCCCTTTGAGCAAATTTAGATAAGAGTAAGGTTCATTTTTCTGCCCCTCCCTACTTCCCTCATTTTCCTCTCCACTGTAAAATCTCTTTCAGGCCTTTTGTATGTCAGATAATTTGTCCCATTCTACCTCTGACTTTTACCTTCTCCCAATGCATTCTTTCTCATCTCTTAACTTATTTTTTTTAGATTGTCATACCATTACATTCAGCTCACACTTCTACTTTCTGTTTATGTGTATTCCTTCTAACTTCCATAATGAGAAATTTTTTTGAGTTATAAATATCATTTTCTCACATAGGAAAGAATGTGAACAGTTAAAACATTATAGAATCCCTTATGATTTCTCTTTTCTTTTTAACTTTTTATGCTTCTTTTGTATCTTGTATTTGGATAGCAGATATTCTATTCAGCTCTGTTCTTTTCATCAGCAATGCTTGAAAGTCCTGTATTATATTGAATATCCATTTTTTAACTCTGAAGGATTTTATTCACTTTTGCTGAGTATGTGATTCTTGGTTGTAATCCTAGCTCTTTTGCCTTCCAGAATATCATATTCTGAGCCCTTTGATCCTTTAATATAGAAGCTGATAAATCTTTTGTTATCCTGATTATGGCTTCATGGTATTTGAATTTCTTTTTGGGTGCTTGCAATTTTTTCTTCTTGATTTGGGAGCTCTGGAATTTGACTATGATATTCCTTGAAGTTTGGGGATCTCTTTCAGGAGGTGATCAGTAGATTCTTTCAATTTCTTTTTCACCTTCTGTCTAGAATATCAGGGTAGGTTTTTTTTTTTTTTTTTTTTGATAATAGTCCCTTTTTAAAAATCTTATCTTTAGGTCGTTCAATGATTCTTAAATTATTTCCTCTCAATCTGTTTTTCAACTCCTTTGTTTTTCCAATGAGATATTTCACATTTTCTTCTATTTTTTCATTCTTTTGATTTTGTTTGTTTCTTGATGTTTCCGAAAATCTAACTTCCACTTAGCTGATTTTAACTTTTTAGGAATTTTCTTTTGTGAAATTTTGTACCTCCTTTTCCATATGACTTATTCAACATTTTAATGAACTTTCCTTAGTGCATTTTTATATATCTTATTCCATTTGGCCAGTTCTGCTTTCCAAGGTATTCTTTTTTTCATTGTCTTTTTGTGCCTTTTTTTTTTTTTTATTTGCCATTAGGCTTAGTCTGTTTTAAAAGGTGTTATTTTCTTCAGTATTCTGTCTTCTTTATCAAGCTGTTGACTCTTTTTTCCATGATTTTATTGTCTTGTACTCATTTTTCTTCCCAATTTTTCCTTTATCATTTTTATTTTGAAATCTTTCATGATCTGAGATAATTTAATATTTTTCTTTGAGACTTTGGTTGCAGGAATTTTGACTTTGTTGTTTTTTTCTGAATATGCATTTTGATCTTCCTAGTCACCATAATAACTTTATGTGGTCACTGTTTTTTTTTTTTTTCCTGTGTCCTCATTTTCCAACATATTTCTTTCCCTATAATTCTGTGCTAAAATGGGTCTTTGCTTCCCAAGTGGAAGGGACACTGTCCTAAGCTTCATTGTTTTAGTGTAGCTCTTTTCAGAGAAAATTCGGGGGATCTGTAAGTTTTTGACTCTTCCAAGGTGGTATGATCTAGGGAGAGGTGTGTTTACTACATTTTTGTACTGTGCACTGGTTTATAAGTGACCACAAGTACTCTTTCAAATCTTGGAACTTGTAACCAGAGTTCATCTCTCCTATGGCTGAAAGTTCTACTGTGCTGCTGCTCCTCCTCATACTGGGGACTTAGAGGCAATGGAACAGAGTCCTCCCCCTGGTGCAAACAAAGGGATCCCCATCTTCTGACTTGTTTCCAATCCCTTTACTGTCTGTAGGTTAGAGGTCTGGAAACTGCCACTGCTGCTACTGATTCAGTCATACCAAGGCCTATTCCTGGTTTGCTGGGGCTCATTCTATGTTGGCACACAGCCTGTACTGGACAGTACTCTTATTTCACCCTAGTATAATACATCTTTTTTGCTGCCCTTCTAAGTTGTTTTGGACTGAAAAATTCTTTCACTCCATACGTTCTGCTGCTCCAGAATTTGGTTACTCATTATTTAAAAGTATTTGGAGGACCTTGGGGGAGAACTCAGTTGAATCCCTGCCTTTATTCCATCACTTTGGCTTCCAGCAATATTATATTATAAATCAGACATTAACAAAATAGAAAAAGAGAAGAAAAATGAATTAATTTATGTACACCCTCACCAAGAAGAATAAAGGTTTTTTTGTTTATAAAGATCCATATTCAATCCATATTCAAATACAATTAGTTCTTTCTTTGAGTATGGGTAGCATTTTTCATTATAAGTCCTTTGGAGTTGCTGTGGATCATTATATTCCTGAAAATAGTAAAGTCATTCACAGTTGTGACCATCCCATAACATTGCTGTTACTTCATACACAGTACGTTTTACTTTGCTTTAGTTCATGGAGGATTTTCCAGGTTTTTCTGAGAGTATTCTACTCATCATTTCCATAGAACAGTAATATTACATCATAATTACATACCGCAGTTTATTCAGCCATTTCCCAATTGATGGGCATACCCTCAGTTTCTGATTCTTTTCTCCAAGAAGAGAGCAACTATAAATATTTTTGTATATTTTTGTCCTTTTCCTTTTAAAAAAAATCTATTTTGAATTCATGCCTACTAGAATAATTGCATGATTTTATAACCCTTTGAGCACAGTTCATATCTTTTGATCATTGGGGAATGGGTCTTTTTTAAAAAAGTTTTTTATAAATTTAACTCAGTTCCTTATACATTTAAGAAATGAGGACTTCATCATGAAACTTGCTTTCCTAATTACTATTGCTAACTGCATTCCCCTCACCCCCTTGTTTATTTTAAGGAATAAGAAAGAAAACCCAAGACTAATTCCTTCTCTTAAAGACAAAAGTGACAATATTCAAGAATTATTGATATAATTTAGAAGTCTTCTGTATCTGGTATTCATTGATAAAAATTACATTTCTGGAAGAAGATTTTGTTAAGCTTAGAACAAAACCACACCAGTAAAATTACTTAAAAATTAGAGTATATCCTGTAATCTAATCCAAGTATATCGCTATGTCAGTCACTCAATAAGTATTTAATAAACATTTACTGTGATGCTGTTACTGTTGTAGATATTAGGGATACTGATACAAAATTGAAATACTCCCTACCCTCAAGAAATATATATTCCCATTTACTTATTTATTTTTGTTTAATATTTTTTATTTTGAAAGCTTTTTATTTTCAAAACAATTGCATAGATAGTTTTCAACTTTCACCCTTGCAAAACCTTGTGTTCCAAAATTTTTTTCTCCATCCCTTCAGCCCCTCCCCTAGATGGCAAGTAATCTAATATATGTTAAATATATGCAGTTCTTCTATGCATATTTCCACAATTATGCTACACAAGAAAAATCACATCAAAAAGGAAATAACTCTGAGAGACTAATAATACATCTCAGATTAACTAAGGTACAGGAAAAGATAATGATAAATGTTGGAGGGGATGTGGGAAAACTGGGGAACTAATACTGTGAACTCGTCAAAACATTCTCCAAATCAGTTTGAACCATGCAAGATAAGTGACTAAATTGTTCATACTCTTTGATCCAACATTTCTACTGAGCATATACCCTAAGGAAGTAAAAGGCATAAATAAAGATCTGGTATATATCAGAATATTCAATATAGGAGTTTTTATGGAAAAAAATAACTGAAAACAAAATGACTACTCATTGATTAGAGACTGGCTAAACAAACTATATGAATGTTATAGAATATTATTATGTTAGTAGAAATTATTATAACTAAAGAGGAACGTGGAAAGATTTGTATAATACAAAGAAGAATAAGGACCCACATGTACAAAAGTGTTTGTAGCAGCTCTTTGTAGTGTCAAGGAACTGAAAATTGAATGGATATTCCTCAGTAGGGGAATGGTTTAATAAGTTATGATATATGAGTGTAATAGAATATTATTGTTCTGTTAAGAAATAATGAGCAAGTTGATATTTGATAAGCTTAGTGAATGCTGAGTGAAGTAAGCAGAACGAAGAGAACATTATACACAGTAACAACATTATGTAATAGTCAGTTATGACAACTCTTCTCAGTAATGGAGTGATTCAAGACAATTCCGTTTTCTTGGGAAACATGACAAATATGGAAATAAGTTCAGAAGAATTGCACAAGTTTAACCTGTATCCGATTGCTTGTTATCTTGAAGAGGGGGATGTGAAGAATGGAGGGAGAAAAATTTGGAACATAAAGTCTTACAAAAATGAATGTTGAAAATTATTTTTACATGTATTTGGAAAAACAAAGTATTATTGAGGGGAAAAAATAATCTAAGTGAGAAATGGTAAGGTCTTGAACTAAAATTATAACTTATGTGATTAAAGTCAGGAAGCTGCTCAAACTCTCCCAGTTTCTCTCAAAAATCACATGAAACCATGCTTTTGAACAGAATCTGACAATGACATTCCTCTCCAGCTCAAGAAAGACTGAAAAATCTTCAAGAAAGGTCAGTCTCATTGGGCTAAAACGGGTGTTCAGCCCAGCGCAGATAGATTCTGGGAAAGTTGGTGAGAGGGTCTTAAGCATGGCAAATCAGCAACTCAGACCCTCAGTCCTGACTCACTGTGCTGAAGCACAGCAGGGGAGCAGCTTCCAGCCCCAGCTCAGAAGGCAAACTCTGGGAAACCAGGCTGTTTCCTGAACAGAGCAGGCAAAGCCATCCCCTTTGAACACAAGGGCCCCTGTGCTTAAAGTCAAGGCTCAGAGCTGCACAGGAAGCTTGGGATAGCGTCCCTTTTACTCCTCTTTTAGTCCACCTTAAAAGTAAAAAAAGAAGGAAATACCAAAAGAAAAAGAAAGAATGAGCAAGAAACAGAAAAGAATCTTGACCTTAGAAAGCTACTCTGGTGACAAGGCAGACCAAAACACAAACTCAAACAAGGACAGAATTCCCACAGAAGAAATCTCAAAAGAGTGAGCAAGGTCAAAGAAGCTTCTTGGAAATGTTCATAAAAGACTTCAAAAAGCAAATAAGAGAGATTAAAAAAGATGAAGTATGCATGAGAACAGCATTTTGGGGAAAAAAATTATCTGAAGAAAACAACTCCTTGAACAGTAGAAAAAACCAAATGGAAAAAGAGATACAAAAGATAACTGAAGAAAATCCTACATTAAAAACTAGAACAGGGCAAATGGAAGCTAATGACTTCATAAGACAGCAAGAATCAGTTAAACAAACAAAAAAAGAATGAAAAAAAAAAGGAAGAAAATGGGAAATACTTCATTGGCAAAACTGCCAATCTGGAAAATAGGTCCAGAAGAGACCATTTAAAAATTATTGGCCTATCTCAAGGCCATGACAAAAAACAATAACCTGGATAGCATTTTCCAAGAGGTCATTAAAGAAAATTGCCCCAATATTTTAGAAACAGAGGTAGAAATACTCATGGAAAGAATCTGTTGGTCTTCTCTGGAAAGAGATCCCACAAGGAAAACCCAAGGAATAGTTGCAAAACTATAAAACTATAATCTCAAGGGGAAAAAAAATATTGTAAGCTACTACACAAAAACAATTCAAATATCAAAGAGCAACAGTCAAGAATCTGGCAGATTCTATAATAAAGGATTGGAGGGCCTGGAATACCATATTCCTGAAGACAAAAGATCTGGGGTTACAACCAAGAATTTACTACCCAGCGAGACTGAGCATCATCTTTCAGGGGAGGAGAGGGACCTTTAATGAAGTAAGAGACTTTCAATCATTTCTAATGAAAAAACAAGAATTAAACAGAAAATTTAATCTATAGACACAAGGCTAAAGGCAGTCATAAAAAGGTAAACAGGAAAAATATATATATTTAAAGGTTTCATCCCTAGATGGGAAAACAGTTAGCTGTAATAGAATTGTAGCTGTCACTGGGGCAGAGGACAGACACTTAGTCTGAGGGTGTGTTTGTAAATAGTCCATAATGTGATGACATCAAAGAAAAAGACTTTAAGGGTTAAAAGAAATTCTGTATTGGAAAAAGAGAAAAGGAGAGGCATAATGGGACAATTACAAAAGAGGTATTACAATGGAGGAGAAAAGAGAAGGGGAATGAGTATTGTCTGAACCTTGATCTCATCAGTTTTGGCCTTAAGAGGGAATACCTTAATCATTCAGTTGGATATAGAAATGTATCTAATCCTATGAAGAAGTAGGAAGAGAAAGAAGAAAAGAAAAGGGAAGGACAGGATAGAAGGGAGGGCAGAAACACTAGAGAAAAAGATAAGAGAAAGGGGGAAGGGTTGATAGAAGATAAAGTAATAGGTGAAGTGAGTTAAAAAAGAAACTACTAACAGAATGGGTGAGGGGTGATATAAGGTATGATAGTGGGAGGAGTGGTTAAAAAACACACACACCATTGAGGACAGAGTGGAAGAGAACAAAAGTATATACTGGAGAGTAAAGAGGATGGAGGGAAATACAGAGTTGGTATTCATAACTGGGAATGGAATGAGATGAACTCTCCCATAAAATGAAAGCAAATAGAGTTCATTAAAAAGTAGAGTCCTACAATATGTTGTTTACAAGAAACATATTTGACACAGAGAAGCACATACAGAGTAAAGGTAAAAGGCTGGAACAGAATTTATTATGCTTTAGCTAAAGTGAAAAAAATCAGGGGTAGCAATTCTGATCTTAGATAAAGCAAAAGTAAAAATAAATCTTATTAAAAAATAAGAAGGGAACTATGTTTTGATAAAGGATATTGTAAATAATGAAGTGGTTAAGGATACTAAATGTATATGGACCAAGTGGTAAAGCAGGCAAATTCCTAGAGAACATTTTAAGCCAGTTACAGGAAGAAATAGACAGCTGACCTATTCTAGTGAAGGACTTCAACTTTCCCCTCTCAGAATCAGACAAATCTAACCACAAAATAAACAAAAAAGAAATTAGAGAGGTTAATAGGATTGTAGAAAACCTAGATATGAGAAAATTGAATGGGGACAGAAAGGAATATACCTTTTTCTTAGCAGTACATGGCACCTACACACATTTTTGACTGTATTAGGGCATGAAAACCTCACAATCAAATGCAAAAGGGCAGAAATAGTAAAAAAACGAAAATGCAATTAAAAATTATGCTTAATAAAGGATCAGGGAAAGATAGACTAAAAACCAATTGGAAATTAAATAATCTAATTCTAAAGAATGAATGGGTCAAACAACAAATCACAGAAACAATCCATGATTTCATCCATATAAATGACAATAATGAATCAACTTACGAAAATCTATGGGATGCAGTCAAAGCAGTTCTTAGGGGAAATTTTATATCTCTAAATAGCTACATAAGTAAAACAGAGAAAGAGGAGATCAATGAATTAGGTATGCAACAAAAAAAATCTAGAAAAAGAACAAATTAAAAACCCTTAGTACCAAATTAGAAATTTTGAAACTTAGAAAAGTATTGAACTTATTAATAAATAAAACTAAGAGTTGGTTTTATGAAAAAAAACTAACAAAATAGATAAACTTTTGGTTAATTTGGTCAGAAAAAGGAAAGAAAAAAAACAGGTCACTAGCATCAAAAATTAAAGGGGTGAACTTACCACCAAGGAAAAAGAAATAATTAGGAGCTATTTTGCCCAGCTCTGTAGCAGCAAGCTCTCCTTCTAATTGAAAGGGATGAATATTTACAAAAATATAAATTTCCCAGGTAAACAGAAGAGTAAATAAAATACTTAAATAGGTCCCATTTTAGAAAAAGAAATTAAACAGGTAATTAATAAACTCTCTAAGAACAAATCTCCAGAACCAGATGGAGTCACACATGAATTCTACCAAACATTTAAAGAACCATTAAGTTAAAACAAACAAACAAAAAAACAATGAGAGGAAAGAAGTGTGGGATGAAAGAAATGTTCCCTGTTAGAAGGAAGGAAATAGTGGGGATATTTTCCAAAAAGACTAGAATTTAAATGTAAATAGTATTAAGAAAACCTAAGCTGAGGGAGAAAAGAAACAAGATATCAAAACAGCAGAAATACCACAGATATGAGGAAGAGCAAATTTTCCAATTTTTTAAATGGAAGATAGAATCTGCAAACTATTAATTAGTTAAAATTAAGCCAATAAGGTTAATTTCAGTTCCTGACAAAGTTTTGGAAAATATTTCTAATGGCATCATTGGCAAACATTTTAAAAAGAAGCATAGTAATTTGGAACTATGCTCAAAAAGTTATCAAACTGTGCATACCCTTTGACCCAGCAGCATTTCTATTGGGCTTATATCCCAAAGAAATCATAAAGGAAGGAAAGGGCCCCACATGTGCAAGAATGTTTGTGGCAGCCCTTTTTGTAGTGGCTAGAAACTGGAAACTGAATAGATGCCCTTCAATTGGAGAATGGCTGAATAAATTGTGGTATATGAATATTATGGAATATTATTGTTCTGTAAGAAATGACCAGCAGGACGATTTCAGAGAGGCCTGGAGAGACTTGCATGAACTGATGCTGAGGGAAATGAGCAGAACCAGGAGATCATTATACACGGCAACAACAATACTATATGACGATCAATTCTGATAGACATGGCTCTCTTCAACAATGAAATGTTTCAAACCACTTCCAATTGTTCGCTGAAGGAAGTCATATATACCCAGAGAGAGGGATGTGAAATACGGACCACAACATAACATTCTCATACTCTTGATTGATGTTTGCTTACATTGTGTTTCCTTTATCTGATATGTCTTTTGTGTAGATACGATTTTTCTTGCACAACAATGACAAGTTTGGAAATATGTATACATATATTCGACTTGTCAAGTATTTTAACATAATTAACATGTAGTGGATATCCTGCCATCTAGGGGAGGGGTGGGGATTTGGGGGGGAAAATTTGTAACAGAAAGCTATGTAAGGGTTAATGTTGAAGAATTACCCATACATATGTTTTGCAAAGAAAAGAAAAGAAAAGAAAAAAAAAAGAAAAAGAAAAAAATAAAAAGAAGCATAGTACCAGAAAGAACCAGGAGTGCTTTATAGGCCTTACGCTTTACCTCCCTCTACATACTCAGTGGTGGCCTCCTTATTGTTCCACAAACATGACATTTTTTTTTATATCATCTTCATGCCATTGCCTGGCCTGGAGTTCTTTGCTCTTCACTTCCAGTTCTTAGGTGTGATGGCTTCCTTCAGCTCAGATTTCATCTTCTGCAAGCCTTCCCCAGTCACCTCAACTGTTAGTACTTCCACTTCATATTGCCTTCCAGTTACTCATTGTATTTCTTAAATCTACCTAGTTATTTACCTGTTTCCTTATTAGAATGCAAATTTCTTGAGAACAAGAAAAAATTTTTGCCTCTCCCCTTATTTCTGGGAAATTAGCTGGTATATAAGTACTTATCTGGTATTTTTTGACTATTCTTTTGGAACAAATATAGCAGTGTGGGTAAGACAGTAGACCTTATTATAATGAGATGGTTTGGGAATTTGTTAAATGGCTGAACACAACAGTAATCTTTCATTTTTTCCTGTCAACTTGGAAGGAGATATCCCAGGAAATGTCTCAAAAATCTATGCTTCCTATATTATATGATGTTTTCATCAGTAATTTAGATAAAGGAACTGAACAATTTTTCAGAGGACAAAAAGTCTGGAAGAATACTATATATTATATAATAGAGTCAAAATCTAAAAAATCTTGGTAGGCTTGAAAATTGACTTGAATGATAAGAATAAACCTAGTTTTACATTTGAGTTAAAAAAATCATCTTCATAGTACAAAATTATCAGGCAGCAGTTTGTTTAAGAAACATTTGAGTTGTACTGGGCTTGCCATTTCACTGTAAGATTGCAGTATGATGTGATAGCCAGAAAAAAATATATGATTTTGGGTTATATTAAGAGAAACATAGCTTCTAGGACTAAAAAAGTTTTTTATAATTCCTCTATATACAACTGCTTACAAACTTTTTAGAGTATTTTTATTCATTTACAGGGAATGGCATTACAAAGTGAAATAGTGTTAAGAAAAAGGATTATCAAAATGACGAAAGAACTCAGGATCAGTTGAAGGAATATAGAATATTAAGAAGATGCCCTCGTAGTTGAAATAGTTGAAAGCTATCATGGAAAAAGCATTAGATCTGGAAAAATTCTTCTAATAATTAGAGAAATTTTACAGAGGAAGGGGCTCCCTCAGTGGGTAGAGTTCCTCTCCATTGGCAGAGTACTCGCCACCCCCCCTTCCACACAGTGACTTCCTGTCTTATTTTATTTTATTATTATTATTATTATTATTATTATTATTATTGCTTTTTGCTGAGGCAATTGGGGTTAAGTGACTTGCCCAGGGTCACACAGGTAGGGAAGTGTCTGAGCCCAAATTTGAACTCAGGTCCTCCTGACTTAAGGGCTGGTGCTCTAACCACTGCACCACCTAGCTGCCCCTTTCCTGTCTTTTATTCAGGCATGGCATAAATACAATTTGTATCCATCAAGGGATGAACAGATTTTTTTTGTTTGTTTGTTTGTTTGAAATATTGGAATAAAAGTGTCGTTCAAGATGCCCTCCAATTAGGAACAAGAAGGAAGGCCTTGAAAAAGAGAAATAAGTATGGAAGAAATAATAATGAAAGTAGAAATAAATAAAAGAATGTAGGAACTGCATGCCTTAGTTATGTTATATTTATTTTGGGGATGAGAAAAGGGCTAATAAAGGAAAGAGAAGTAAAATATTTGATATGTTTTAGATTCACAGATTTGGAACTAGAAGAGGACTTTGTAGTTACCTCTTCTAAATCTCTCATTTTAAGAAAACAATCCCAAAGGGATGAAATAGCTTCCTGAGGGTCACACAGGATTTCAAGTCATATCCTCTGATTCCAGATCCAAAATCTTTTGACATATCCTCTCAGCTGCTAATGGGAAGAAGCACAGAATCTCAGGTCTTGGATATGACATGTATCTGAACAGGGAAATTTACCTTTGCTAAATAGAATGACCTCTGATATTCTGATTTATCTGGCTTTGATGATCCATTCAGGCATTTAGTCTTAAGGGATTCGCAATCTTTTTTTTCAGACAGTTACCACTAGTTAAATTTGTTGTAAGTATATGGGAATATATGGACTGGGCTAATAAAATAAATTCTGCCTCTCTGGAAAAACTGATTAAGGTAATATTTTATACTGGCTTTCAGAAGCTTCCAATTAAAAAAAAATTCAATTTTCTTGGCATCTCTAGCACCTTTAGCTTTCTGTGTTTGATCTTTTTCACATCTCCAGTTTTTGAAGGTTTTTTTTTCCTTTCTTTTTTTTTTTTTTAATTCTAGCTTTTCCTTTTTGATATTGATCTTTGCCATTTTCTCTTTTAGGTCCTTTCAAACTCTGAGATCTATGATTGTTTTTTACTCATTCACTTGATATTTTTATATGGATAATTAGGTAGTTGCTTTTGAGTGATTTTAAGTTTCATTTAGGAAACTGAAGTATTCAAGGATTTAATGCAGTCATTTCACATGTCATCTTCAGACTGGAGAATTTGAAGAGACTTCACTCTCTTAACAAATCTGTTTTCAATTTGATTTCTCATGAATATCTTTCATGTGGCAAACAACTTTTAATGCCTCAGTTAATATTAATAATCAGAAAGCCACTGGAAAAAAACTGTGTATTAGATCTCTCAGGGAATTTTACAGTTTTGATGAGTGTGTTGGAGACAGTGGATACATTGTATAGAGGGTGCCATTTTTGGAGTCAGAAAGTAATTTCCTTACTCATCTATAAAATGAGTATAAAACTCCAGTACCTCTTCCAAGACAACCCCAAATGGGGTTCCAAAGAGTCAGACATGACTGAGACAACTGAAGAACAACAATAGGCCCCTTTTTGGAGGACAGTTTTCTGGCAATATTTCACTCTGCCAAATTAAATACTTTCTTATATTCAGCAAATAATAAGTCCATTGTGTGACTATAAAAATGTCTGCTGTAGAATATTATTTGTAAAAAAAACTCCCTATTCCCTTCTTATAGTTTCATCAAGGATGTGTTTGATACTTGTGTGTTATAAAGATAGGGAAAGTGTTCTTAAATTTTTAATTATTTACATCTTCTCAATTACCTTTTTTAAAAAGTAGTAATAAAGTCCATGATTTTTTTTAAAGCATTAGTAACCTTTCAGATATCTTGAGAATTAGTTTCTCTAGATATTTCCACCTTCAAACACCTTGGCTCAGCTGTTCTTCTTCTCTTTTTTTTTCATTAGTGATATTTTCTGTTTTTTTCAGACAGTATATTGGGGATTATAATTTTAGAATCCAAAATCAGTGATTTCAGCATCTTTTAGGGTAAAATTTACTGTCAAAATCTTTATGAATCTTTTCTATTTTTGCCTGTTATCTTCTATCTAGTTTCATACTTAAAAGTCCTCAAGTTGAGTTTAGTTGTGTCATATTACTCTTTTGGTATAATTCTTTTTATCCTATTTCTTCCCACTATTTTATGAAGTGATCACTTCATAATGTCTCATCCTCCACCAGATTTCATGTATGAAGTATTCTAAATTATTACTCTTAGTTGCCATTTCCTACTCTTTAAAAGATTATTCAAATATATACTGGCTAAGAGAATTTCTAGGCTTTTTTGTTTTCTTGGGGAAATTGATTTACATAGATTAAACTTTTCTTAGAAAATAATTATGGTCTGTTAATAGATATCAATAGATATTATTATGTTATCCATTTCCCATTTGGAAGCATCAAGACCTTATTTAATTAGATGTTTTTAATAAGATTATTAATTAAATTAGATTAGAATTGCCTTACTTGCCTGCTACATCTTGTCATTTTTATTCTGCTAGTTTGATAAAAAAAAAATTTATGATCTAAATGTATGTAGATAGCTGATTTGAAAATAACTTTTTTGTTAACCAAGTTTTTGCTGTCTTAAAATTAATTTAATTTTTTATTATTTTAATTTGATATTTGATGTGTCTTGTTTATCATGATTTTCTTCTTGAAGAAAGTGTTCATGATGTTTGCAAGTTTGAGGCTTCTGTAATAGTCATTAAGTCTTTGGCTTTTCTCATTTTTGTTTCTTAACTATATCTTACCAAAACAATTGTTATATTCATTTTTCCCTATTCTAATCTTTACATTAAAACAATAAACTATAAAGTAATATGTTCATATAACTTGGAAGGACTTATCAAGTTCTTCATAAGATTTCTCTACATCTTCTTTCTCTTTATTAAATGTGGGCAAATAAGCTGTCATTTTCTTTATTTTGTCCTTTTTGAAAATATTTATCATGAGCTCTGCCAACACTAGGTGAATATTGTATTTCATTACTTTGCATGTATGGGAAGACCACTCCATCATCTCCTTTAATAACCTTTCTAAAGTGAACATGACAGCATTTAGTTATACTTTCCTTTTGTCTTCTAGTTTCATTCATATAGAACAGAAACTTTTTATTTTTCTGTGCCTTCAGTAGCAACTCCATTTGTTGATCATTAGATAAGATTTTCAAAATGAGTTCTTAGAATAATCATGAATGTTCTAAAAGTTACGATTTTTAGTTCTTATCTCCTCTTCATCACTTTTCAACTATCACTGCAGAAATTTAAAAGTGAAGGCATAGAATTGAAGTCTAGCTTGTATTTTTGTTCTGTAGACTGCCACTATTAAGAGAGTTCATTCAACCTTGGGAAGGAGATATGCTTTGTTACTGAAATTCTACTTGAAGACTTTCTAATGTAGCAGAATCGTTTAGCTTTTGTATTTAGCTGGTGTAGTCTTTGAGAACATAGGCTCATCTCTGCATATGTTGACCAAATCACATGATGTCACTGACATTTAGTATAAGCAAAATAAAGTCCAAAGACTAGATGGTATATTTAGAATAACACTGTCTACATAAAAGTACCTTGTAAGTAACTATGACAGAAACCAGTATAGTTTGAAAAGAAAATTGGCTGAAGTTTAATTGTTAAGTGATAACATTAAATTTTAGAAGTAATTTGAGAAGGAAATGTACACAACTCATAAAAACTATCCATCCTCAAGCATTTTTTTTCTAAAGGGGGGGCTACTTTTGATATCGCCTTCAAAATAAGAATTAATATTTGAATTAAATATAGAGTAAAAAATAGCTTGCTGTTTTTAACCTTTTTTCCTCATTGAAAATAAAGAATTTTAACATTCTTAAAAGAATTTGTCTAAAGAATTTTTTTCTAAATTAGAATTTTTTTTAAATGACAGTATTCATGTCTTTCCTTTATTGTCAATTTTTTTTTCCTGCACTGGTAATAAACATTTATACTCAACATAATATGAGAAGTACTATTGCTATTTTGACAACTTGGATTAGATAGTGTTCCTTCTTTTTATGAAGGTTTATCCTGCCAAGACATTCTTTGAATACTGATAATGTTGATCCTCTTGCCAGTATGGTTATGTTAGAAAGAGGTATTTTTCTTCTTTCATCACCATGTTCCTTGAAAGCATATTGAATAATGAGACAGCCAAAGGGAAATTATTTTCAAGTGGATTCAGTAAGTTTATTTAAAGTAGACATTATTTAGAGAAGTGTTAAAGTCATTCCATAGTTAACTACTGTTAATTAATCAGTGCAAGAGATTTCAGCATTAGATGTTATGATTAAACCACCTGTAGGATCCTGCTATATATACTTTTACTCTGTAAAGATGGCTGTTTCTAAGAATTAGTTGTTTCTCATGTCAATTACAGCCAAACCTAGTTCAGCATTTTAACCATTTCATATGCCGTGAACAATTTTCCAAAATAATTACTCTTTTAAAAATTGTAAGCTATATTTTTAAGGGAAGTGAATTTTGAAAAAATAAAATTTTATATTTTAGAACAGTAACCTTCAAATTTTTCAAAATGATATATCCTTTCTTTATTGGTTTTGTGATAACCCTCTCATTACTTTTTTTTGAAGGTACATTTGCACATGTCTGTGCATATATATATACATATATATTCTTAAATGAATTTGATTTTATTGCTTATTATTTAAGTACACAGTGGAATGCTTTAAGATTTTGATTTGGAATCATTCATCTGGGAACCTCTAAAATATTACAAAAGAGAGTGATATCCTGTGTTGTGTGCATAAATTTTAGACCATTTTAAACTGTTTCTTGGATGATTGTAGGTCATGCAAGTCAATTCAACAGACATTTATTAAATACCTCTTATATACAAGACAGTGTCCTATGTCCTCTTCTTTTCTTCCATCTTTAATAATGATTATTTTAAAGTATTTAAAAATTTTTTCTGATTCCTTTTATAGTCTCTTTTACTTTTTACATATGTATTTAGTGGTATTGAAAAATTAAGAGATATAAGTTATGCAACAAATTTAATTGCATCATTGGAAGAATGTAAAAGTATGTATAATAAATGTTAAGGTTAAACAATTTATATTTCATCTTGTTACAAACACCAAATAAAGCAGAACTGAGCTGCTTTCTCTCGTACCTCCCCTGGAATAGGGTTTGAATCTGAAAGTACAGCATGTTATAGGGAGAGAATTGGAATCAGAGGACTTGTTTCCCTTTTGTGAGCTTCAGTCAAGTCACTTAACCTCTCAGAGTCTATTTCCTCATCTATAAAATGGAGTAAATAACACTTTATCTATATCAACAGGCTTTTGCTTGCAAAAATTACTCAATTGAAGTAATGTTTTTGTGAAGTGCTTTGTAAGTTGTAAAGTCTCATATATTTAATGTCAGCTATTGTTATCCTCATTATTTTTGTGCTGCATGTTAGTTATAAAGTCTTCTTTTGAGACTTTATCCTTTTGGCAGTCTTTTATTTGGTTTATTTTTCGAAGATATTTTCATTATCATTATACTTTTGTTCAGGTATCTTTTCCTCCCTGAACAAATGAGCCATTAAATGTCTTTATTAGAATAAGCTACCTTTCATTTTGGAGCTCTTGCCATGATTCAGTTTCATCTTTACAATCTTCAGGAAGTTCAAACTGATAACAATCTCAACTCCTTTACATATGTTATTTTTTGGTTTTGTTTTTTGCTGAGGCATTTAGGGTTAAGTGACTTGCCCAAGGTCACACAAGTAGGAAATATTAAAACAGGGTGGATTTGAACTCAGGTCCTCCTGACTTCAGGGCTGGCACTCTATCCACTGTATTACCTAGCTGCTCCCTACATATGTTATCTTGAAAACCACTTAATAAAAGCAGTGCTTCTGTCCTTCTGATTTATAATCATAATATAAACAGTTGAATCCATCATGGAAGAATCATACTACACCAGTAAGGGAACTTGTTCTTAGTAAATTTTATTAAGAGAAGCATGCTGGCATGATATACTAAATGCAGGACTTGTAGTCAGGAAGAACTACTTTTGTATCCCACCTCTGATTCTTAACTAGCTATATGACTAAGTCAGTTAATCTCTCCGAGCCTCTGTTTCTCTTTCTGTAAAATAGGGATATATACCTGTTACACCTATTGTCACAAAGTGGTTGTAGTGCTCAAATGAGATGCCATATATTTATGGTCCTTTGTAAACTTTAAAACACTATAAAAATGCCAGTTACTACTACTATTACTACTAGTACTATTACTACTACTATTCTTTTAGCATAAAAACTTGAATTTCATTCCCTTTAACACAGGTCAGTTGAAAGCAAGAGACAAATAAAAGCAGTCTTGAACAAACTTTTTGTACAAAACTGTGACCTTGAGCAAGTCATTTTCAATTTGTATAGACCTCATTTTTTTGCAAAAAGAAAAAAGTTACTAAATTACTTTCAGACTTTCAAATTATATAATTATGAAATTATTAAAGTGGACTCATAATTTAAATCCTAAGTGTATCAACCTCTTTTACAACATGAGGATTTCATACTTTAATAACTTTAGTAGTTCTTGCATAGAAATCTAAATGTAAAATCTAATTAGGAAATATGAGAGATGTGTTTGTATGAGAGCTAAAAGACACATCAAAAGTGTGGAAAATATAAAGCATAAGAATGTAGGGTAAGGTATAGTCCCTACATTCAAGGAGTTTACACTGTACTGGGTGAAGCAAAATAAAATATGTGCAAAGTTAAAGAACAAGACATATTTTCACTACATTAATAGAGTAATCATGAGGTATTACAAGACTGATTGACAAACCAGTTGCTCAGACAGTATATGATCTAGCATTTCAAAAGACAGCTGTGTCATTTCAAACAGAGATGGAAGACTTTATGAAGGATGCAGAATTTTTGTTGTATTTTGTTTGAAGGATAAGATTTGGAAAAGTAAAGAGAGAAGAACATAGAAAGTGAGGGCAAGGGAATTGTGAGCAAAAAGAGGCTGGATAAGACTAAAGTACCTTTCTACTTTCAAATTTTTTTATCAAGTCAGGAGAATATAAAGAGTGTTCAAGGGCCCATTTGACAATGAGATTGAAGTAGAGGAGGTTTATGATGAGAGTAGTGAGGAGATTAGGCAGAAGGAGTCTATATCTTGGAGGATCCTGAATGCTAGGCCAGAGATTGAACTACTGTCTGTAGGCCTTGGGGAATCTTTAAAGGTTTGTGAAGAATCAAATTACATCATCATAATGGGTGTTTTAGGAAGATTAAGCTAGTAGGAGTATACAGGATAGATGGTAGAGAAACCATTCAGAAGATTATAACAAGTTTAGATCTGAGGGGATAAGATTTTGAATGAAGGTAGAGGCAATGGTACTAGAAGGCACAGGAGAGCTATCATAGACTTGTCTTTGTGCAAAGAATCAATACAAATTACTTACCAGTTTTTTGTTTTTGTTTTTGTTTTTTTTGGGGGGTTGAGGATGGTAGGATTCTGGAAAGGGAATCCAAGGGCTTTGAGTCTGGGGACCTAGAGAAATAATATTCAAACTATCTGTTATACCCACAGGTATATTATCTACAACAATTTGTAATTAATTTTGACATCATTTACTCCATATAGTGCTTATATCCCTAGGGCCTTGCAGTGTCCACATAATAATTTTGTTAATAAATACTTCTTGTTTAATCATGTTTTTTCTATTGAAGTGCTTTGTCAGACAAAATTTTGACTTGGCAAAATGCATTGGTTTTTTTTAAGTTTAAGCCAAATTGTTTCAATTTTTTTTCTTCATTATAGAATTTATGTGAGCCAATAAGTACACAGAAAAAAAGCTAGCTTTGTCTCTTAAAGTCTTAGAAGTAGCAAAAGAAGGAACCATACTTAAAGGTGGTTACTAATTACAAGATCAAAGAGTTGGTCTTGATCTTGAAAATAGCAGATGAATATCTGCAGTTTTAAGGATCTTGGTGAGGCAATAAAAAGTAACATTTTCAAAAAATGAATTAGGTGGCTAGATTTAAGGTGAATTGTTAGAGGCACAGTGGATAGTTCTTTAAAAAGCAGATTATATTACTGATTTAAATAAGCAAGATAATGGTTAAGATAAAGAGGAGGAGATCAGATTTAAGAATTATTTTAGTAGAAAGAGTAGTAGAATTTGAAAATTAATTCTGTGTGAGGTAAGAATAGGGAGCAAATAGAAGGAAATAAAGCAAAATAAAAAAAATTAGGGATTCAAGTTTTCAGGACTTGGACAGTAAGAGGTGTTGTTGGCATCATGATGGAAAAAGGGGTGTATGGAGATGAAATTTGACCATATATGTAATAGTAGGACATTCTTTTATCTATTTTTAAACCTACTTAAAAGGATAGTTATCATGTTTGAAAGGCACTGATTTAATCTATTCATATATAATATATTTTTCAAATGGTCTCCTGATCCTAAAATATGTATCAGTTATTCTAAGCAGTAGCTGTAGTACAGATAAAACTCAGTTGAGCAATTCTTGAATGACAGTACTGGGTTGTCAGGATAAACTTTCTTTCCTCCTGCTGTATTTATAAATAGGGAAAGGATGTTTTAAATTTAAGTAATATTTTCTCTGGATTGGTGCAGTTGACCTGAAAATCTCAACTTGCATGTTTATATCGTAAGAATGTGAAGCAACAATAGGATTATTCTCTAAAATTAAAAAATGTATAGTGCTTCCTTTCTCCTCAGTTTTATACAAGCAGGTTTATTGTTAGGTACAGCTACTGCTACTACAACATAAAATTGCTTCTTCAGTCTTTTCTTTCAGGTGTTTTCTTCCATATTGTTCCTTTTATGCACCTTTTACCTGGTATACCTATATACGTTAGAGTACATTAACAATAGTATATCTTTTAAATCTTTTAAGTTTTATAACTAAAGACTTTTTAAAAATAATCTAGTATATCAGCTATTAGTCCTTCTTGGCAATCTATAATCATGTAATGGCATATCTTTTTTTAATATTTTGTTTTTCCCAGTTACACATAAAACAATTCAATTTTTTTTAACATTTGTTTTTCTTAAAACTTTTGAGTTCCAGATTTTCTCCTTTCTTCCCTTCTCCCAACCCCATTGAGAAGTGTAGTCATTCAGAACATTCCTATAAAAGTCATGTTATAAAAACATAGATCTCCTTGTCCCCAAAAACACCTGAGGAAAAAATAAAGTTGAAAAATAAGTGTGATACATATATATATATATATATATATGTATATATATATATATATATATTTTAAACCTAGAATAGCAAAACCCCCACTGATAGACAGTATTGTGTGAAAAGATTTATTTAGAAATGAGAACTCAAAAGTGAATATTTTTAGCAAATTGATTTTCCTATTTCATCCTCAGCTACTTTAATTTCACAATGACTTAAGAGCAACAGAGTTCCAGAAATTAATTTCCTTTTTTTCAATCGCTTTTCCACCCAAATACTGTTTTCTATGTGGTTTTATCACCTAATTACCTCTCCATTCATCTATTCAACTATCTTATCTTTTGATAGAGTGTGTGCAGGCAGGTACAGTCTATATTCTCAAATTATTCCAAGAAGGGAGATTACATATAGTGAGTGCAGGTACAACCTATTCTCAGATTATTCCAAGAAGAAATATTACATAATTTAGTGAGGTAACAAATACCACTCAAGATAATGAAGTTTCCCTTCCTGAAAACATTTAAGAATAGATTATGTAAATAATGAAAAATTAATCCTAGAGGGTTTCAGTAAAATATATGTACTGCACAGACATTGAAATCTAGACTTATAAAATATGTTTATGTCATTATTTATAACATTGTAAAAGTAATGAAATATGTTATTTTATTTTACTAATGACATAATTGTATTGATATCAATGGAGACATTGTCATCTGTAATGCAAAAACTTGAAACAAATATTTTTATCATGCACATCCCTTATAGAGGTATTTAATAAGTTGCTACAATCATTATATTGTTATAGTATTTAATATGTTAGTATATGTAAAACATATTGATGTTCAATAATATCTATAGTACATAATTTATAATGTATCAGGATACATTATATATATATATATACACATACATATGTGTATATATATATATATATATATATGTCTTTCATACAGAAAAACAATGATTTTGACTGGTCTTGCATACTTTTCACTTTTTGAGCAAGAAATTATTATCATTAGGTGGTAAACAGTAATTGGAGAATAGATATTGAGGCAAGCTATATTCATTTCACTAGGTCCCCAAAATCAGCAAAGGAAACTGCAAATTTACAAAAGTTTTTGGATGAATTGTAGACAAATAAACCTATCACGAGAATGAGTCAATATCACTTGGGTAAACTTAATATGGCATTTTCTGATTAAATTTGCATTAGCAAATGTTTGGAGTCCCTCTCCCCATTTATCACAAATTTCAGTTTTAATATTCAGAGACATAAGCAGAATTTACACCTATGTGATCTAAGTATTAAATACTGGCTATGGCTACATGACCACTCTTATTTTTTGTAGTGCCTGTCAATGAAATAAGGAATGGAGAGAAGATATATTTGGCTAACTCTAATCAAACCTAAGATGGTCTGCGTGTAATAATATATTTTTGATTGGGTTGTTTTTGCAGTGTCATCATACTGACTAGAGTCAGATTCTTACTTGGCACATCCAGATGCTCCAAGTTTGTTTGACCTAGATAGAAAACATATGGGGGTATGTGTTGCAGTATTTATAGCACAAGTTTAGCTTGCTACCAAACTACAAAAAATATATAGATGTGAAAAATTGCAAGAAATCAAGTGTATATACTTGCTTTTGAAAGCAAGATTGTTTTTCTTATGTTGTTTTCCCCCTTTCTTTCTCTTAATCATTTCTATTTCCTGAAGATAATTAAATTCAGTTCCTCCATGATACCCAATTGTTAAGTATCAAATTTTGTTATTTAGTAGTGTATCCAATCTTGAAAGTTAAATTACCTAAGTAATAGAATAAGTGTTAACTAGTTGTCAGATATATTCAATATTTGTTACAAATTGAAGTATAAATAATATCAGGAAACTGTTCTGACTTAATCTGATGCAATAATTTGCCAGTGTGGAATAATACCCCCAAATTGCTAGCTGTGTCTACTTTTTAAAGTCTGCATTTAATAGTTCTCATGTTTCATAGCTTTTCCAAAACCCATTTACTGAGTGATCTTTTTACAGTTATATATACTAGCTATTCAGCAGGTCAGGCAGTGTAATAACATCCTTGCATTAATCAGCAGCTAAGATTTATATCTGTACCTGGGGCATCACACACACTAACATAAACAAAAATAAACTGTGATGGTTATATTAGTTGTGTCATAAGCATTATACTGATTGAAAAAAATTGTTAAGTACTCATTTATTTGGTAGGAGTATTTTATTCCTTTATTTTATGTTGGTTTTTTTTTTTTATTAAAGCTTTTTATTTACAGAACATGAGTGATTTTTCTACATTGACCTTTGCAAAACTTTTTTTTTTGTTCCAAGCTTTTCCCCTCCTTCCCCCCACCCCCACTCCTAGATGACAGGTAGTCTAATACATGTTAAATATGTTAAATTATATGACAAATACAATATATGTATACATAGCTATACAGTTATCTTATGACACAAGAAAAATCAGATCTAGAAAGAGAAAAAAAAAAAAAACAACCTAAGAAGGAAAACAAAATGCAAGGAAATATTCACAGAAAGCGTTAAAATGCTGGTTGTGGTCTATACTCAGTTCCCACAGGCCTCTCTCTGGATGTATATGACTATCTTCATTGCTGAACAATAGGAACTGGTTTGAATCACATCATTGTTGAAGAGAACCATGTCCATCAAAATTGATCATCGTCTAGTCTTGTTGCTGTGTATAATGTTCTCCTGGTTCTGCTCATTTCACTTAGCATCAGTTCATGTAGGTCTCTCCAGCCCTCTCTGAAATCGTCCTGCTGGTCATTTCTTACAGAACAATAATATTCCATAACATTATACCATAATTTATTCAGCCATTCTCCAATTGTTGGCATCCTTTCAGTATCCAGTTTCTTGCCACTACAAAAAGGGCTGCCACAAATATTTTTGCAAATGTGGGTCCCTTTCCCTCCTATAAGATCTCTTTGGGATATAGGCCCAGTAGAAACACTGTTGAATCAAAGCGTAGGCACAGTTTGATCACTTTTTGAGCATAGTTCCAGATTGTTCTCCAGTATTCCTTTATTTTAAAATTCAGCACTGAAGCAGTGCTATATATATATTAGAGGAAATCCTACTTGGAATTAGCTTAGTTAAACAACACTTTAAGGCTAAATTACAGTGTAAAAGTGATCACTTGGAATATTCTAAACATGAATATTTATTATAGAAAAATGGTAAAGAATGTTGATTTTGTTTTATTGTCTATGGAAAGGGTAGACTGACTTTTTAGAAAATGTAGATGTAATAATTACCCAAAATGACCAATGGTACTCTATTTCTAATATTTTTATGCTATTAGCTACGTTTGAGAGCATTATAATAAATTGTTGCCAATATAGTATCTCCATTTCTTGTTTTAAAAGGATAGACCTCCCATGATAATTAAATAAATTGCCAATGGCTTTGATGCCATGAGTATTATATACCTGTAAATTTTTTTTTGTTTTACCAGGTGTTCTTTGGTACAAAAAATTGTTATGAAAAATCACTACAATGTGACAAGCACATTATTCCTCACCTGAAATTTCATTTGCAGCCTTGAGACCCTTTTATGCCATTTTTTAGTTAGTAATAGCACCATTTTAAAGAGAGCCGTTCCAGAAGTCTGATGTAATTTGACTAATATCAGCTAAAGAAATGTTTGAAACCGTTTTCTTTTATAGAGGTAATTTTTAATAAGCCCATATACCTTTTTTTTTTAAAAAGAAAATTTCTGGTTTAAAGAATAGCATTCCAGAAAAACATAATGCTTATTCTATTGGGTGAGTGCAGTGTTTCTTATTCCTTTGACCAAAGCGTGACCCTCTGTTGAAAGAGGTCTTCCTCTTGAACTAAGTGAACGAATATCTTCATAAGAGATACCTATACAGAAATGAAATGAAAGAATCTATCTGGATTAAACCCCCTGCTGATTGATCATTCAGATAAGGAGTATGATAAACAGATTACCTGTATATTTAAGAACTCATTCTCATCTTAATGAGTTACTTACATAAACTTCAACACAGTAATTTGGGATTTTTTTTTTTTTTTAAAGAAACAAAAAATGTTACATGGCTAAAAGAGTGTCTACCTACGAATCAAAATGAATCATACAAACAAACAAAAAAGAAATAAACAAATTGTCCCTAATGCCAAGAAACAGAAATTGAAAGTTGAACCATCTACACCTTTTAATTTCTTTATTGGAAATCTGAAATTTTATAAAAGTTCTTCTGAAATTAAAAACTGTTAACAGTACCTTCTTTGCAAATAAATGATCTTACAAATGTGAATATCTAAATTGGTTCATA
Source organism: Myrmecobius fasciatus (assembly GCA_023553655.1). Taxonomy (NCBI): domain Eukaryota; kingdom Metazoa; phylum Chordata; class Mammalia; order Dasyuromorphia; family Myrmecobiidae; genus Myrmecobius; species Myrmecobius fasciatus. Next base: position 233,951 of record JAJPUD010000604.1, on the reverse strand, counting down.
CAGAAGTTTGGCTGTTTGGAATTTGAATTTGCTAAAGATTTGGAAAAAACTCTGGAACTCAATAGCTCTAAAGTTTTGACTGATATTAAACTGAAAAATCAAAGCAAAACAAAGATTGAGAGAAAAAACCATCGTGGTTAAGGACTTGCCTCATGAATATACTTAATAAGAACTAAAGGAAGTGTTTGAAAATGCTTTTGATCAAGGATAGGACCTCAAAAGGAATCATCAAAATTGATTTTAAGGGAAAAAGCAGATGTGGACAAGACCTTGGAAGAGAAACAAGGAACAGGTCATCAATCTGAATTACAGAAGAGAAAAAAATCAAGGGCAAGAAAATTCATAAAAAAGCATTGTCTTGAATAACCTTGCTTGAAGTGCCACTGAAGAAAGAGAAGTTAAACATTTTAAAAACACTTATAAAGTGCTGAATTTTTTACAGAAGCGTTCTCTGGCATTATATGTGAAAACATGTCTATCAGCATGCCCCAAAACAATCAAAGTTTACCTAAAGGATATGAATTCATAGAATTTTCCCCTGATGATCTCACAGAAGAAATTTTGATTTTTTTTTTTTTTTGGCAGAAAAATGTAATGAGAGTAGACCAGTAAGATTGGAATAAAAAGGACAGAAAACAAGTAAATCACAAAGCCAGTTATATAAAACTTTTTCAAAGGTTTATTTGATGTTGCCATGAAAGAAATGTTAAAAGAATCATTTTGTGGCTCTTTTAGCGCAAGGATAGTCAAACTGGCTCATCTAACAGGTTGGTATTATGAACTCTCAATGTAAGAGAAGATGCTAAATTTGCTAAGGGATCATGGAACATGCTAAGGAAATCAATGGGGAAAAAAAACTCTCAATGTAAAGCTGAGTGGGGTTTTGTAGGTTGTGAGGATCATTGAAAATGGCTTAGTGAAAAAAAAGAGGTAATAGAAGAGAGTGTGAGGGTTTTTGTGGAAGGAGCCAAAGGAATGTCAGGGTAATTTCCAAAGTGGCAAAGGAGTAATAGGAGACCATAAGCCACTGGGAAAGAAAATGAAATTTGAATAGCTTCTCCACCCCGAATTCTCTTTTCTGTTGGTGTTTGAAAGGATTCTGAGTGCTTTTTCTTTTCATTTAATCACTGACAGAGCCTTCTGAGGAAATCCAAGATCATATATAGTCCAAATATAAATAAAATTTCAAGGGACAGAGAATGTTGATTTTTGACAGCATGAATCTCGTTGAAGAAACTAGTGATAGATATGGGAGTTAGACTTTTTGTCTGAGTTGTCTTGAATTTGTAATGTCATGCTCTATGAACAAAACCATTTTCCCTACCAAAAAATATTGCATTACCATGTGATTTTAGTGAGTGAGGAGTTTTCTTTTCACACACCAAAGTTCTTCTATGATTTGATGGGTCTTTTGGGTTTCCAAGATTAAAAACAATCATCATACTAGGGCCATACTAGTGAGGAGCCTTTCCATATTTGATTAGGAGAAAATCCATATGGTCTATTCTAGATTCTGACTAGTAGAATTCCATACTTCCCTCAGGACTGAGTTTTTAAGCGCCACTTTCTATATGAAATATTTCCAGATTTTGCCCAAGTGCTAGGAGGACCCTGTCTTCCCAAATGTGTGTGTGTGTGTGTGTGTGTGTGTGTGTATTTTCTATATGCTTATTTATGTTCTTGTTCTGCTCTTCTTCCTACCCTCTCTCCCTATAACTCATCCCAATTGAATGAAAGTTCCTTTTAAGATTAGGAGCAGTTTCCTTTCTGTTTCTGAGTCCTCAGCACCTAGCACTATACAGTATTTGGTGCATAAGAGGTGCTTAATAAAATATTTGTTGATTCAATATTGTATACACTGTTAGACTTGTTCTCTGTATTGGATGTCTTTGCTTATTTGTATTCTTTATCACAAGGAAAGAGAATTCTAAGGTGTTGGGGTAGGAAGTGACTGATAAAAAAACCAAAGGAATAAAATAAAATTTTTATTTTAACATAGTTTTATTTATTTCATTGAATATTTGCCAGTTATATGTGAAGTGGTTAACGTTCATTTTTTTTTAAATTTCAAGTTCCAAATTCTTTTTCTTTTTCCTGCCTCTTCCCCAAAATTGAAAATGTAAGCAGTATATTGATTCTATATGTGAAGTCATACAAAAAAAATTATCCATACTTCAAAAGAAAAAACACCCACCCCACTCCACTCCCCCCCCCCAAAAAAAATAGTTAAAAAGAAGCATACTTCAGTCTACACTCAGAGTTCATCATTTCTCCCTCTGTATATGGACAGCATTCTTTATCATGTATCCTTTGGCATTGTCTTGGTTTATTGTCTTAATCAGAGTAACTAAGTCTTTTCATGGTTACTCATCATTAAAATATTGTTTACGGTATTTTCCTAGTTCTGCTCATTTCACTTTGTATCAGTTCAGTTAAATCTTCCAGGTTTTTTTTTTTTTTTTTTTTTTTTTGAAATGATTGTACTGATCATTTCTTATAGCGCAACAATAGTCTGTCATAATTATATACTATAACTTGTTCATTCCTCCACTGATGGGTCTCTCCTCAATTTTCAGTTCTTTCCACTAGAAAAGAGCTGTTATAAATATTTTTGTTCAGATGGATCCTTTCTCGTTTTCTTTGATCTCTTTGTGATACAGACGTAGTAACAGGTTTTGCTGAGTCAAAAAATCTATTCACAGTTTTATAATTCTTTGGACATAATTCTAAATTGTTCTCCAGAGCAGTTAGACCAGTTCACAACTCCACCAACAATTTATCAGTATCTATATTTAAATACAGTTTTAAAAATCAGGATATTTAAAATGATAGATACTTAGGGCTGTCATTATTAATGTACTTCTCCACATAGTTGGCATCAAAGAGTAAAACTAGCAGCTCTTTACCCTTGTAAGCTATTATCTACACCCATCACTGATTTTATTACTTACTTGAATGAAATTGGATTTTTAATTAGCTGAAGAGAATCTGCTTTCCTTAAATTATCTTTTAACTTAATTGTCCTAATTTTATTTCACTTAATCTGTTTATAGAAATGTTATAGTGTGTTTCCTGGTCATCTTCAGTAAAATGCTACTTTATTTGGAGCTAGTCCTTAAAAGATAATCTGAATTGAATTACTATAGCTTCTAGGTGATGTTGAAAGCATCATTTGAGGATGAAATTTTAATATAACAATATATATTCATATGAGTTCATAATGTGATATTTATTATAGATATGTTGAGCTTTATAAATCTAAATTCATTGTTCCAAGATTTGACTCTGCCATTTTGTTTCAGGCAATTATTTGGCAGAAAAACAGAGTTTCAGATCACAAAACAGCTTTGATGGCAGTCTTGGGAACTACCCTGATGAGTAATATGGTAGCCTTTCAGCATCACTCTGAAGAATCTCAGGTAACCAAAGGATGATGGAATTTAAAATGTTCTTTAATTCTTTTTTATACCACCTCTACCCTTTATACAAAACAGAAAATAATGAGATGCCAATTTTAAAAAAATCATAAATAATGCCCAATATAACTAAGCAGGTAGAGAATAGACCTAGTATTATTCCCATTTATAGTGAGGTGAAATATGATGCATATGAAACATTTTGCAACTGCAAAGTACTTTATTCATATCTGTTGTTTAATATTTTTAATATCTTTATAGAATTTAAGTATAATGAAGGGACTTTCATTGTTAAGGATACTCCATTCTCTTGTAATGGAACAAGATCAAGGTTTCCTCAGAGACTTTATTCCATCAATGATCTCCTTTCACATTAACAAAAAAAATCATATTTATTCTGGTATCCTATTCAAGTCATTCTGCTCTCTTGCTTTTCACTGTTAAACTTCTATAAAAAATAGTCTGTAGTTATAGGTTGTTTGTTTGGTTGTATTTTGCTCTTAATTTTGTGTATTTTGTCCATAAAGAGGTCTTCCTCTGGATTTTAGGTAGAATCAATATAGCACTTAGATTCTCCATTTATTACTTTCATTCTCAATAAATAACTATCACTTCATTTCTAGTCACATGTTATTATTGGTTTCATTTTTAGCATCAGTATCATTGTGTTAAGTCTCTCTAGTACTATAGCAATTAGAACATTGGATAAATATATGTACATTAAGAGTATCATCTATTAGGAGTTTTCTTGCATAACTTCTCAAGCATTTCAACATTATTAACATGTAGTGGACTTCCTGCCATCTAGGGGAGGGGAGGGGACTGGGGGTAAAATTTGTAATGGAAAGCTTTGTAAAGATCAATGTTGGGGAACTACCCATATATATGTTATACAAATAAAAAGCTTTAATAAAAAAAAAAAGAGTATCATCTATGATGTCATTTCTTGTAAATGGTCTGAAAACTCTGCTTTTCAATACTTTCTTCTTTCGCATTAAAAAGTTTTGCTGTCTTAATTTTTTATATTATATTCATTTAGTGATATATAGTCTTCTCTCATAGTCCAGAGTCCTCATTTATAATAAAGAATATAACAGCCTTTTTTGTTATATTATTAATGTTATAATTATGTATATTCTCTTAGTATGCTTTTACTTTCTTCATTCTATATAAGTTCATATAAGTCTTCTCATGTTTCTAAGAATCCCTTATAGTCATTCTTTTTTTTTAATGGCATTCTGAAATCCCATGCTATACATATAAGCACAGTTTGTTTTTAGCCATTTTCCAATTTATGTTTATGCACATGTATTCTTTGAATTTTTTTCCATCACAGAAACATGTTGCTATGAATTTTCTTCTTTCTGTTTTTGGCCTCCTTGAAAGAGATGCCTGATAGTAGATTTTCTGGCTGTTCAGTGAGTGTTTTTGTATATGTGAACCTTTTCTTTATGACTTTGACTTCTATATTTGCATACATTACTTGTATATACTAATCGCGTATTCAAATAGTTTCTGACTTAACCTGGCTGACCTTCTATTCTTCTAGTATAATTTTTGAGAACCTTACCTCTTCCATAAAACAGAAGTATATTTCATATAAATATATTTTATTAAATATTTGACAGGTTTTTTTTACAAGGAAATATTGCTGACATATTGTGAAAATAATGGAAACTGGGATTTAGTATATGAAAATTGTTTTTTAGCCAGATTTAATGAACTTAATTATTCTGTCTATTGAAGCATATACATATCCTTTGGTTTTCCAAGAATCAAATATGCTATCTTGTTGTGGATAATTTTTTCACTTTTGCATATAATTCTCTCTGTTCAGGTATTCTCTAATACCTTGCTTTCTTGACCATTTTCTCTTTACATCTTGTACTTCATCATTTCTTTTACTCTATCTCTCTCTCCCTATTTCCTTATTCTCCTTTTCTCTCTCTCTCCTCTTTTACCTATAAAGATACTCAGATCTTCTCTGTTCTTAAATTTCCCCAGACCCTTCAAACTGTTTTCTAATCTTTTCCTTTTTTCATGCCCCTTTCATTTGCATAAAGAATGGTCTATAATCTCTACGTATTTTTCCTTACTACCCATGTACTCCTCAACCCTTTGGTTACAAATGACCTAAATTGCCAGATCTACTGAGTGGCCTTTTTCCAATTCTCATCCTCCATGACCTTTCTGCATCGTTTGACACTGTTGACTACCTTCTTCTTAATATTCTCTGCTCCTGATCTAGAAGATTTTACATAAACACATTATAAGGAAGAATAATTTTGAAAGTTTTAAGAACTCTGATCAGTGTAGTGGCCAGCCAGATACCAAAGATCTAATAATGATGCAAGCTTCCAACATCTGAAGGCTGACATATTCAAGGTTTAAAAAAGGCACACATTTTCAGGCATAGCCAGTGAAGAGGTTGACTTTTTATAAGGATTTCGGTTTTTCATTTTTTGCAGTTGAATAAAGGTGGCAGAGTAGGGGACTTAAAATAGTATTACCTCCAAAATAGTCATTGAAATATTTAAAAGAATTTGTTCAGAAGGGAACAAAAGGAAATATAAAAAGAAATAGATAGTAAGCATAGCTTTGAAAGTAATAATTAGATTTGTTGTACTTTTTTTCTTTTGTATGTACTTTGTATTTACATACACACATACTTTGTATGTGCATTTATACACACTTTTTCAAAGCAGGCTAAGTTGTAGATTTTTGGTTTCTTTGACAATAGTTTTTCTTTCTTACTTAGTATATGTGTTTTCCCTTTTGATGTTAATCTTTTTTTTAATTTTTTTTTAATTTTTTTATCTATTTTTTTTGATGTTAATCTTTTTTTAAAAAATCAAGAAAAAATATTTCTTGTCTTTCCTTTGATGACAATTCTTCTCTCCCACTTCTTACCCCACCCCACCTCCAACCACTTCCTCTTGCTGATTTTATGCTTTCTTTTTCCTGCTTTTGCCCTCCTAGGCATGGATATCCTTAAATATCCTGTCACTGGTCCTTTCTGTTTATACTCTCATATTTGATATTTTCATCAGTTCTTTTATCATCTCTATTAAGACTCACTCCTTTCTTTGAAGGTGCTAATCAAATTTCATCTCTTCTGTGAAGCTTTCTGTAATATCTTTTCTTCACTCTTTTCACTTCCCATCCCAGGTGAAAGTTATTTCACTTGTATTTCTTACAGTATTTTGCCTGTATCTTTATCTTGATCTTCATCACTTTTCTAACTCATGTTATTTGTATGCATTTCTCTTTATTGACATTTATGTAACACTAAAGTTTGTTAAGTGCTTTATATGCATTATCTGATTTTATCCCCATTACAATCTTGTGAAGTAGGTGGTGCAGTTATCTTATTGTTATTTTCACTTTATAGATGAGAAAAGTGACCCTCAGAAGTCAGGTGACTTGTTTATATCATACAGTTAGTAAATTTGGGAAGTCTAATCTAAATTCAGGTTTTTCTAATTTCAAATTCATTCTTTAACCTCTGTATTATGCTATGCCTTTATTGTTTTCCAGCATTATAACATGTTGCTTCTATAAAAATTTGAGTTTAGGGATACTCTTGTTTTTCTTTGACCTTTGTTTCCCTAGTTTGGTGGGGTATTTGGATCATATTTTTCTCATATGGTAAGGTTACTCCTAGGTCTATTTTTGGAAACAATGTGTTAGTTGTTCTGTAAATGATTAATAGAATTAGCTTGAAAGCCTATTTGGGCCCAGAAATTTTTTGGTTACACCTTTTCAGTTTCTGAGATTTGGGCGTTTAGGTTCTCAATGTCTTGTTGATCTATGTGTTCAGTGTGTTTTATTGTTCTACAAACATTCATTCATCCATTTTGTTTTCAATTTTGTTGACATGTAACTGAATACAGAAACCTATGATAATTTCTTTATTTTATTTTTATTGTGAATTTTTTTGCAAATTTTTCCATATATCTTCTTTTTCCTTTCCTTAAAAATAAGACAAATCAGCTAATAACATACCCATTTAATTGATCTTTTTGAAAAAATTGATGATTTTTAAAATTGTATCAATAATTTTGGTGTTTGATTTGAATATTTTTTATTTGATTTTCAGAATTTGTTTTTGTACTTTTTTAGGAGTAATTTCCTTAAGGTTTTTAATGTCTATTTTTAATTCATTTATCTCTTCTTCATTTTGTTAATATTTTTACAGATAGGCATTTTCCTCTAAGTACTACTTTTGCTGTATCCCAGTCTTTATTTTCTTAATATAATTTGGTTTCACAAAATTTTTATTGTGTTTGTAATATGCTCTTTGATTTATTTGTTCTTAAGATTATATTATTTAGTCTCCATTTAAGCCTGAATTTTTCTTTTAAATATCCCTGTTGATTGTAATTGTTATTGCATTTTACTCTGTAAGGGATATGTTTAATATTTCTGCTTTATAGTATTTAAGTTCCTTATATGAGTCCCTAGACTGCATTCAGTTTTTGAAAAGTTTCCATTCAAAGCTGAAAAATAATTATACTCCTTACAGTTCCAACTCAGTCATCAAAGTCCTTCATGCCTATTTTTAAACTGTACATAGTAAATTTTTTGTGTCTAGATCTAAAAGATTCACATAAAAGACCCCAATGATTACTGTTTCCTATTTTATTCTCCCCATAGATTGATTAGTTTTGCCCTTAAGAACTTATATAATGATGTAGATGATTCACATTCATTAAATATTGTTATTTTACCATTGATAAGTAGTATGGCATAGTGGGTAGAGGTCCAGTCTTTGAGGAATTATGAATTGGGTTCAAGGCCTGCCTGATTTTTACACTATTGACCACTTGATTTAGGACTAGTCACTTAACTTCTTCCTATCCCAGGCAACTTTTAAAATTGTATGTTGCATAATAGCAGCCAGGCTGCATTGGTATAAGGTATTTCCTAACTGGGACCTGCTCATACCAGTGAAGTCATAAGCTGATGACAAAAATGTTTTTTAAAATTTTTATGATCAATATATTGTGCTTGGATGTATAATTTACTTACCTTATTTACTTCTTTTTTTTTCTTTTTTTTAATCTTTTTAAAAATTTTATTGATTATCTAGACCAGGAATGGTAACATCCTGCCCACAGGTGATTTGCTAGGACACTCACAGATGATAATGAGCTAAAAGCTAAGTACAATGAATTGAAATCCACTATACAGTGGATATGAATATCCAGACATGTATACTTGTGAGTTTACACTATAGCTGTGTAGGTGTCAAGATTTGTATATAGATATAACTCCCATCTGTCTTTCTAGCTCCAAACTTCAAGACAATCTCCAAGGTTCCAATGATCTGCTAAATATTTCCACCTGAATGCACTATAATATCTGGTCACCTCCACTTACATTTTTATATATGTCAAGTCCAGTCTCTCTCCTAAATTCTAGGCTTCCATTACCAATTGCTCACTGCAGAAGCCTATAGGCTTCTGAAATTCATCATATTTAAAATAGTATTCATGATTTTCCTTCTGTCTCCCTTCTTTCTTTCTTTTTTTTTTTTAAATTTTATTTTATTTGCATAACAGATGTGTGGGTAATTCTTCAACAATAACCCTTACATAGCTTTCCGTTACAAATTTTTCCCCCCAACTCCCCACCCCTCCCCTAAATGGCAGGATATCCACTACATGTTAATTATGTTAAAATATTGGCAAATCGAATATATGTATACATATTTCCAAACTTATCATTGTTGTGCAAGAAAAATCTTATCTACACAAACGATATATCAGATAAAGGAAACACAATGTAAGCAAACATCAATCGAGGAGTATGAGAATGTTATGTTCTGGTCCACATTTCGCATCCCTCTCTCTGGGTGTATATGGCTTTCTTCAGTGAACAATTGGAGGTGGTTTGAAACATTTCATTGTTGAAGAGAGCCATGTCCATCAGAATTGATCGTCATATAGTACTGTTGTTGCCGTGTATAATGATCTCCTGGTTCTGCTCATTTCACTCAGGATCAGTTCATGTAAGTCTCTCCAGGCCTCTCTGAAATCATCTTGCTGGTCATTTCTTACAGAACAATAATATTCCATAATATTCATATACCACAATTTATTCAGCCATTCTCCAATTGAAGGGCATCTATTCAATTTCCAGTTTCTAGCCACTACAAAAAGGGCTGCCACAAACATTCTTGCACATGTGGGGCCTTTTCCTTCCTTTATGATTTCTTTGGGATATAAGCCCAATAGAAGTGCTGCTGGGTCAAAGGGTATGCACAGTTTGATAACTTTTTGAGCATAGCTCCAAATTGTTCTCCAGAATGGCTGTATCCGTTCACAGCTCCACCAACAATGCATGAGTGTCCCAGCCCTCCCACAAGCCCTCCAACATTCATCATTAACTTTTCCTGTCATTTTAGCCAATCTGACAGGTGTGAAGTGGTACCTCAGGGTTGTCTTGATTTTCATTTCTCTGATGAACAGTGATTTGGAGCACCTTTTCATATGACTATAAATAGTTTTAATTTCATCCTCTGAAAATTGTCTGTTCATATCCTTTGACCATTTATTGATTGGAGAATGGCTTGGATTTTTATAAATATGAGACAATTCTCTATATATTTTAGAGATGAGACCTTTATCAGAAACCTTAAATGTAAAGATGATTTCCCAATTTATTGCTTCCCTCCTAATCTTGTCTGCATTGATTTTGTTTGTACAAAAACTTTTTAACTTAATATAGTCAAAGTTATCTATCTGGTTTTCAATTAAGAGTTCCAGTTCTTCTTTGGACATAAATTTATTCCATCTCCACAGGTCTGAGAGGTAAACTATATTATGTTCCTCTAACTTGTTTACAAAATCACTCTTTATATCCAGATCATGAACCCATTTAGATCTTATCTTGGTATGTGGTGTTAGATGTGGGTCAAGCCCTAATTTCTTCCACACTAGTTTCCAGTTTTCCCAGCAGTTTTTGTCAAATAGTGAATACTTATCCCAAAAGCTGGGGTCTTTGGGTTTATCAAAAACCAAATTGCTATAGTTATTGCCTAGTTTGTCTTGTGATTCTATCCTATTCCACTGATCGACTACTCTGTTTCTTAGCCAGTACCAAATGGTTTTGATGACCGCTGCTTTATAATATAGTTTTAGATCTGGTACAGCAAGTCCACCATCTTCAGCCTTTTTTTTCATTAATCCCCTTGAAATTCTTGACCTTTTGTTTTTCCAAATGAACTTTGCTACTATTTTTTCTAGATCTGTAAGATAATTTCTTGGGAGTTTGATTGGTATGGCACTAAATAAGTAAATTAGTTTGGGTAGTATTGTCATTTTTATTATATTCGCTCGTCCTACCCATGAGCATTTTAAGTTTTTCCAATTGACTAGGTCTGATTTGATTTGTGTGGAAAGTGTTTTGTAATTTCGTTCATATAGTTCCTGACTATCCCTTGGCAGATAAATTCCCAAATATTTTATACTATCAACAGTTATTTTGAATGGAATTTCTTTTTGTATTTCTTGCTGCTGAACTTTATTGGTAATATATAAAAATGCTGATGATTTATGTGGATTTATTTTGTAT
>JAJPUD010000604.1:186623-212957 GCA_023553655.1 Myrmecobius fasciatus | reverse complement strand
TTCCCACAAGGAGGGTCAGTGCTTTCTTTGAAGCCAAATGTGTCTGATATACTCTCTTAGAGTCCAATCTAATGAGAGTAAGGTTTACACAATACTCATCGCCCTCCCTTCTTCCCCTCAATTATATTAGATCTTCTATGTCTCTTTATGAGATTTTGCCTTATTTTACCTCCTTTATTTTTACTTTATTTTGCCTCCTTTTCCCCCCTCCCCCCTTTTTCTTTTTCAGTATGGTATCCCTTCCACCTCTAATTTCTTTTCCATTATTATCAAAGAAAAATCAAATTATACTGCCATTCTTTAAAGGATACCTATAGTAGGAATATAGTTCTCAAGAGTTTTCCTTTTTACCTTTTTACGCTTCTCTAGAGTTCTGTGTTTGGAGGTCAAATTTTTTGTTCAGATCAGGTCTTTTCATTAGAAATAGGTGAAATTCTCCTGCATCATTGAATGACCATCTTCTTCCCTGGAAGATGATGCTCATTCTAGCTGGATAACTTATTCTTGGCTGTAATCCAAGTTCTTTTGCCTTTCGGAATATCTGGTTCCAGGCCCTTCGATCCTTCAATGTGGAAGCTGACAGATCCTGTGTAATTCTCATGACAGTTCCTCGGTATTTGAACTGTTTCTTTCTAGCTACTTGCAATATCTTTTCCTTGGTGCGATAGTCCTGAAATTTGGCCACGATATTCCTTGGGGTTTTAATTTTGGGGTCTCTTTCTGGAGGTGATCGGTGAATTCTTTCAATGCCAATTTTGCCTTCTGATTCTAAAACATCAGGGCAATTCTCTTTCATGATTTCCTGGAAGATAGCATCCAGGTTCTTTTTTTCATCGTGGCTTTCAGGGAGTCCGATAATCCTTAAATTGTCTCTCCTGGATCTGTTTTCCAAGTCAGTTGTTTTTCCTAGGAGATATTTCATATTTTCTTCTATTTTTTCATTTTTTTGTTTTTGTTTAACTGATTCTTGAAGTCTTATTGAGTCATTTACTTCTATTTGTTCAATTTTAATTTTTAAAGTATTATTTCCTTCAGTTATCTTTTTTAGCTCCTTTTGTAGCTGGCCAATTGAATTTCTGGACTCAATGCATTCTTTTTCATTTTGCCAGTTTTATTTTTCAGTGAATTGTTGTCTTTTTCCAATTCACCAATTTTGTTTTTCAGTGAATTGTTGTCTTTTTCCAATTCACCAATTTTGTTTTTCAGTTCACCATTTTTATTTTCCAGTGAATTGGTGATTTTTTCCAATTCACCAATTTTGTTTTTCAGTGAACTGTTTTCTTTTTCCAATTCACCAGTCCTATTTTCCAGTTTTTGATATTTCTGTTGCCCTGATCTCAATTTATTTCCCCATTCTTCTTCTAGCTCTCTTTTGAGATTCTTAATGCAATCATCCAGGTAAGCCTTCTGAAAGGGAGACCAACTTAAGTCTGCCTTTGTGGCTTCATCTGGGATTGTTTTCATAATGTCAGGATCTGGGGACTGTTCTATTTTTTCTCCGTAAAAGCTTTCTATGGTGAGAGCTCTCTTCTGCTTCTTGCTCATGATTTAAAGTTGGGATATTGGTCAAAAACCGAGAAAACTGCAACAATTTGTATTTGCCCGGTGGCAGTTTGCCGAGTTGACTTCGGTCTGAGGCTGCTCGGGCTAGATTCGCACTAGGACCACGTTTTCAGCTGCTCTCGATCCACCCCCTTCCAAAGGCAGATCTGCCAAAGCGCCTGCCCGCAAGCAGAGCAAAGTGGCCCAGGCGTCTCCCAGGGGCTTCCTGGGTGCCCAAAATCCGCCCCTCTATCGCAGCCCTGAGTTCCGCCCCGGCTGGAGTCCGATCGCGACCAGCGGCCGATTTCCCCTGAGGCTAACCTTCTCCGGAGTTCTTTCAAGGTAGATCTTTTATAGAAGTGCGTTGTAGTCCAAATGCTTGGCGGGGCCCTCACTCAGAAAGCAGTTGGAAGGCTTACTTTGTCTGGGTTTGAGGGAATGTAGGAGGAGTTCACAGAGAAAGCTGTCCGCAGTTCGCCATCTTGGCTCCGCCCCTACCTTACTTATTTCTATAGCGTCCTATCAAAGCTTCTCTTCTCATCTACACTGGGTCCCAGTAGAGTAGTTATCTGACTTTCAAGATATTCTGTGAGTGCATACTTCTAAAATTATGGTTTATGAACTGGCATGTACTTTTAGTAACCAATAGACCCATCTGAAATAAAAGCCATTTATAAGATGAAACCAGTTAATCATTAAACATTTATTCAGTACCTCCTATATGCTGGGCACTGTATTAAGTGCTAGAGATACAAATACAAAAAAGGAAGGCAGATCCTACTTTCAAGGAACATACAGTCTGATTAGGTAAGACAATACACAAAAAGAATCCAAAAAGTGGGGTGGGGATGAGGATATACTTGGTTCAGAGTTATGATGGAAAAGTCCCAATAGGAAATTTTAAGAATATTTTAAGAATAGTATTTACAAAACATTCCTCAATATCAATCCAGGATATACTCATAGTCATTTGGAAAAGTGGGTACATACATAGAGTAAAATGGGAGTGAGCTATATGTGTAGGGAACTCATGTGACCAAAATATTTCATAGCACTGCTACTGTAGAGCCTGAATATTCTTTCTGCTGATGATGTCTTTATACTTAATTCCCCTTTGTAAGAGTAGCACTCTGCTGGGCTCATTTTTCATCTGGGGTCCTGGGGCCTCTTTGCTACATGTTGAATCCCAACTCCTACTGTATTTTTTCTAAACTTCATAGGTGACTCTTCTCTCTTACCCAGGATCACAGGAAAGAGAATAAATAAATTTATTCCATGCTACCCTGTAGTAAAGGTGAAAGGGAAAAAATAATGATTCCTCTCAAGAGCAGGGCTCTTCTAGAAGTAGCTCTCTACTGCCAGACATCACATCTTCACAGCATCTTCTTGCCTTAATTTTGTCCAACAAGTCACATCAGCTTACATTTATTAAACATCTGTTATGTTCCAGGCACTATGATAAACATTGATGATACAAGCAAAGATAGAGGCAAAGAGGTGACAGCATGTTAAAAAAAATGTTCAGATAAGAAATAAATTGGAGGTGATCTCAAAGAGAAAGTACTTACTTACTCCTTAATATTTTAAGGAGAAGCCAGGAAGTAGACAATATGGGAATGAATTCCAGGCATGGGGATAACCAGTGAAAATGTACAGTACGGAAAGACTTGTGCAAGGAACAGAAAAGAAAGGCCTGTTTATAAAGGCTGTTGTTCAAGAGAGGGAGGGGATCCATTACCATAGACTTCCTCTCATTCCAGGCCCACTTCCTCAAGTCATCTTGGGTCTGAACAGTCCTAACCTGCTGTGAGTCATCCTTTTAGTGACCAGGGTGAGCTTGCAACCTGGGGGTGGGGCAGCAGAGGTGGATACATATTTTTTTTTTTTAATCTATTTTGCCTGCAGGGTAATTGACCAGAAGGAGATGCCAATTTCAAGCTACCTCTATGGAAGTTTTCACATTCAAGTGGGAATGAGAGGTCTGATTAAATGTTCTTTCTTTTTGCTGATTTTAAAGAATACAATTTAGGAAAGGAAAGATTTTCAGTAATGGAATCGTAGGGAATTTTCTTCTGAGTGACTTTTGTTCTTAACAAGTCTTAATTTTATTTACAACTTCACATCAAGAAATAGTAGGTTCCCCCTTCAGGGGGTTATTTAACTAAGAACTGGATAGTCATTTGCCAGGTTTGGGCTATTAAGGTGGCCTGGTCATATGCAGGTTGGATTAGATGCTCTCTGAGGTGCCTTCTAATGCAGTTTTTCAATGCATTCCTTAGAATTATTATCTCTTGCTAGAAAGTTTAAATATCATAAACATTTTTTCCCTGGTTCTTTTCAGGTTAAACTGATTGACTAGTCTGCAATTTACAGATTACTTATATTACATTATGTGTAAATTTGTCAGTGTGGGCATACCCTCTATCAACACAGACTGCAATCCTTTTATAACTTAGTATGTAGGCTTCATGAATTCTTTGATTACAAAACTTATTTCCTGTCCCAAGCAATTGCTGAGCCTCTTTAAACTTAGTGTCAGGTCTTCCAGCAAGATATAGTCCATCCATTACAAGAACTATATTTGAAGCCTTTGCCAGCTTGTGTGCATTCAGGAATCTGGGCTGGGTCAGTGATGAGACAGTAGACCAGGACTTTACTGGAAGAATTTTTAAGATTAGTCTTTCAAATGTGGGCAGAATATTCAAACTTTTCCAATTGTATTTCTAGTAACTCTAATTTATTAGTCTTTAAAAATAATTCCTGAGTCCTGTAATTTTTACCAAGTCCTTACACAAATTTTGCTGCTTGTCATGAATTCTGATGACTCAAACATCTCGAGTATTTTAACATGGTATCCACTTATTTACCTTTATACTTGGGCACAGTAGAAGTTACTTTGATCATAAATGATTAATACAAATACCAAGTAATAAAGATGTTTGATTTGGTAATTATTTAGTAAAATGACATTATTTTTTATGGTTCTAGCAGATTATATCTTATTTTTGTTTTATGCTTTTTTTCTCACCTGATGTTTCTTTTTCTCCTTTGTGACTTAGCCTGATTTTCATTTTATTATTATTTGAATTTGTCTCTTTAGTTACCTCCATGTGTAATTGAAAGTTGCTGCATTTCCTATTCTTTTTTACGCACAGATATGGTTTGCAAGCCTGCCATGTATCACACTGCTAAAATTATTTTTGGTTTAAATTTTCACCATATTCAGCAAGATCACTGTAGCCTGTTCAGAGCAAAAAACCTATGGACGTCATGCTAATTTATTCTAAATTCTTTTTTTAAAAATAGAAATACAAATTCCTTGAAATTTTCTTTCTGTAGGTAAATATTTTCATAAAATTTAGTGTTTTCTTAAACTTAATGAAGAATTATAAACCATAAAGTGAACATTTCAGCCAGCTGTGTTAAACTATCTTCCCCAAAGAAATTTTGATTTGACATTGCTTTAACATATTTTCCAGGGTTTTATCTTTTCATTTCACCTTTTATATGAATTTAGTATTATGAACTAAATATTATAATATTAAGATTATCAAAACCCATATAAGTTTGTCCTATGGTTATAATTAAATTATAATTTTTCAATTAATTAGATAAATGCAAGAAAATGGAAACATTAGGAATATTTTTTATTTTCTTGTTATCTTTTCTGAAGCAGAATCTTTTTTGGAAATCCATAAACCCTGTAAATCTTTCAAAGACCTAGTAGCCTCACCCTACTGCTTAGCAGGTGCTACAGAGATATCTCATGTTACCTTATAAATTAAACTACCATTTATAAGTACTGTGAAATTTTACAATGAATTAAGTAGTATCATTTGTAATGGATGATGTGGATTTATTTATTTATTTTCACTAATTGGTAAAATTTGGCACAGCAACAATAATGCACTTAGTGGTCTAAAAGAAGTAATGCGTAATGCATATCCCTAAACACTTAAAACTTATTTGCAACCTTAGAGACAACCTTATACTTAGGTGGCAGCCCAAACAGTATATCTTGTAAGATGCCTCAAGGTCCTTTCGCCTATCCAAAAACAACTTCTTTGCTAACCCACTTTTCTGTTTAATCAGAAATTTTATAATTAATTTCAGGAAAATTATTTTTGAAGAGCCTAAGTTAAAATTCACTTGTTGCTGGAAAGGAGGAAAGTTCCTGGAGGAAGGCAATATTCTCTACCCAAGTCTTCATTCATTAATGCATATTAAGTTAATAGGTTGGGTTGCTTTCACCATGGAAGGCAGAGACACAAGAAGACTAATTCTTTTTAGTGGGAACATATGCGTGAGGGAGACCCTCAGTCAGTCGTCAAGAACTTATTATTTTGGGAATACAAAGAAAAATGTAAAGCTTTCCTTGCCTTCAAGGAACTTAATTAGGAAGCATAGAGGCAGGCCTGATCAGATGTGAGTATAGGAATATCATTGGGCTGCCAGAGATAACCAGAGTAGAAGAATTAGCAAGATAATATTGGAAGAGATGGTTAAGATCTAAAGTCAGAGCCTTGCCAGCCCAGGGACTAAGTTGAACTGAATGGATAGAACAGGGACTTTTTCCATGCCTCTTGTTCCTCATCTTCTCTGTGATCATCCTTTCCTGAAGTCTCCCCTTACTTCAAATCTATAGCTATTCTGGAAGTATTAAAAACAAAAATGCAAACATGAATATGAGCAGTATAAATGGAATGTCTAGCTTAGTAGTGTAATTTAGTAGATAAAGTTATTAACAAGTGGTTACTTTTATTAAGACTGCTAAGATAGTCCAAAAACTAAATGACAATCCAGTAAGAATATAATTTTACAAGTTGGCTATTTCCTTATAGGTCATCAAAATTCAAATAAAACCTGACATATATGGAAATGAATTTGCATTTTTTTCTAAATATTCCTACATTCTATGTATAAATGGGAAAGTGACAAGGAAACATTTGAAGAACATAGAAGATTTTGTTTAAGAATGATAATTTAAAAATGTTTATATTTGAGATTTTAGCTTTATAAATTTTGTGACCAAGAAGATCTTAGAAAAAAGTGTGTTTGGGACAGGTAGGTAGTACAATAGATAGAACACCAGCCCTGAAGTAAGGTGAATCTGAGTTCAAATCCAGCTTCAGACATCTGATACTTACTAACTATATGACCTTGGACAAGTAGCTTAACCCCAATTGTCTCCTTAAAAGAAAAGAAAAGAAAAGAAAAGAAAAGGCTAAAAACCCAAAGAAAAGAATGTCTTTAGACTTTAGACTTCTGAAATTAAAATCAAATTTAATGAATGCTTTTTCATTCATTAATTCCTATTAACAAAATGTTTAATATTTGGTTTAAGCCTTTCTTCTCCCCTCTGTAAACAAAAGAGAGACAAAAAAGATATAGTAGAAAAGAAAAAGGGCAAAGGGAACACATATGGTAATGGAAAGAAATGGGTATTAGAGAAAGAAAACAAAGAATGGAATAATATTGAACTTTGTGTTCAATATTGTCATATTCCCCTAGTCATGAAAATAATGGAATTAAGACCATAAATGAGGTTATTATATTTTGGTTTTCTTGGGAAGATAGTGTGTGTGTCTGTGTGTATAGTTAGTTAACTATTATATAGCTATGTAAAACTATAGAATTATATATAGAATTATATACGTATATAACTATATATATAAAACTATGTAGTTAACTAGTTTTATATTTGTAATTGATAGCTATATTTCAGTATAATTTGGTTTTTTTGTAATCCTTTGTGTTTTATGCATTTAAAAACATTCTGAGAAAGGGTTGAAAGGCTTCACCAGAGTATCAAAAAAAATCTATGATACAAAAAAAGTCTAAGAACCCCTGATATAATACTAGAAATTTGAATGAAAGAACTTCTTCACCTGGGACTTGTCTATATTGAGGAAATTATAAATCCAGTCCATAATCTGATTCTTATCTTATTTCAGAGGCCATATTTATTAACAAAATTATATATGAATTATTTCAAAAGTAATATTTAACTTTTTCTTAAAATTTTAGATTCATTTGAGTGGATTTCTTCCAAAGCTTGATTCTGATCACTCCTTGACAAATCTTTCAACTCCAGAAAGAAGTTTTATTTTTATAAATAATCGACCAGTACATCAGAAAGACATCTTAAAGGTAAAGGGAGGTAACTACATTTTGGAAAAATTTTTTAAAATCTGGTACAAAAATCAAAACTAGATATATTTTCATTTACAAACAGACTGAACCTTTATATTATGGGGACTAGATTTTTTTTTTTTAACCACCTTTGATTCATGAAGCCTAATGACTTTGGGACTTTGAGCTCTCCCTGATCATAGTTGTTTGTTTAAATTTTCATAAGCAATTCAAAATCTGTCTGTAAAGGAACTTTAGAATAGAAATATTTTTTCCATTTTATCTGTCATCAATTTGATAAATATGGTACCACACTCATTATTTTTAAATTGGTGTCACCCTATTTTACAGTTAACTAACTTAAATTTGCTGCATGTATTTGTAGTTAATTCGACACTACTACAATGAAAAATGTCTAAAAGAGTCAACTCGTTCTTATCCAATCTTCTTCATGAAAATTGTTGTGCCTGCGGCAGATGTGGATGTAAATTTAACTCCTGATAAAAGTCAAGTATTATTACAAAATAAGGTAACATAATTTCATGTATATTCTTCATGCTCATTTTTATTAAGTCTTGGAAGAAGAATTTGTTTGAAGTTTATAAACTTCTGAAAGATACGACTAAAGTGACTTATCCCACCAGATCCTGGAACTTAGAGAAATTGAAGCTGTTTGACCTCCTTCTTGTTATAATTTCACAGAGCTTTCTTTAACCTTTCTTTTACTCTGCTTATAATCCTTTCTGTACTCTGCATCAGGAGAAGGAAGATAGAAAGGTTAAAAAACATAAAAGAGGGAAGAGGATGAGGAAAAGAAGTAACATAAGGAAGAAGGTATCCTTTGAAATTTAAAAATAATAGTTTTAGTTATAAATGAAAGGAAGTATTAAATTTATGGAACTCATTACTCAAAAGATGAACTACTATAGATTGAAAAATACAAGTAAATAGATTCAAGAAGAGATATATAAATTCATTGCTCTGTAACAGGTTATTAGGGAAACCTAGAAATGAATGTTAAGATAAATTCTTAACCCTTTCTGTGGATTTCATGAAGCTCAATAATGCTCTTCAACAAAACATCCTTAGTATCATCATGAAAAACAAAATACCGGGCTACATGACCTGTGAAACTGACTTATTAATTTATGTTTGTATAGTTAGCCATATTGACTTATTTATAGATTAAAAGGTAAGAGATTACAAAACTCATGAGTCTTAAATATCAAAATGGGGTTTATAGAATCATTCTATATCTGCAAGTTTATTTTTGCTGTGTTCCCTACCCAACTGTTAATTATTTTATAAATGATTTCTTCTAACATGTGATGACTTTTGTTTTTAGGAATCTGTTTTAATTGCTGTTGAAAATGTGTTGACATCATGGTATGGACCACTACCTAGTACAAATTCTCGGGAAAATAATAAAGCAGATGTTTCCTCAGTTGACATGGCTGTTAACAGAACAGTACTAACAGATGTTCATGTTAATGAAATGGAATCATCTGGAAATAGTTATACAAATGTTGATATTTCAGCTTTTTCATTCCAACATGAAATGCAGAATTGTGAATCAGGAAATAACACCAAAGTCTGCTTAAAGCATCAAATAACTTCTCGTGATAATCCTCATGGTTTTGACAGTGAAAATTCTAGTACTGATAAAGCAAATAAAAATGCATATCAAGATGTCTTCATAAGTAATTTTTCATCATGTAAGGATAACCAAGATCAACATAGTGAAATGCTTAACCTAGATGCTTTAAAGCACGTTCAGTCTCCAAATGGTAGTGGAGACATTCTTATTAATGAGATGGGAAAAAATGAGGAAGCAACAATATCTAAAATATCTTTTGAAATCTGTGCAGATGATTGGAGTAAGGGAAATTCACTTAAAAATTCATTTGGAAAGAACATTGAACCTGTGAAAATTTGTGTGCCACCAGCAAAAGATTTAACATCTGTTGTAAATATAAATTGTAATCAACAAAATGTTGAACAGAAGAGTCCCAGTAAAAGCCCCAGTAAAAAGAAATCAAATGTGATAGATGATAAATGTGGGCAGCTTACAGCCTATGATTTAATTAGCAACCAAGTAATTAAGAAACCCATTTCAGCAAGAGCTCTTTTTATTCAAGAGCAGCGTTCAAAATTTCTCAGTGAAAATTCAAAGACCTGTGTAGAGGATATGACAGTACAAGTTGAAGAACTGTGGAAGACATTGAGTGAAGAGGAAAGAATGAAGTAAGTTTCCAGATCTTACATGTGACTAGAATGCTTAGTTGTTTCCATTCTATATGACTCATTAGGTGAAAAAATAAAATAAATATTAATTACTTATGAAAAAAGAAAATGGAAAATTATTTTCTGGCATGTCTAGAATCCCTTTCTGGCATTACTTTGTTTCTAATTTTCATTTTTTATTTGGTACAGGACCTTACTGTTTTCTGATTTAAGTTTGATGTTAAGAGATTTTCCATTCTGCTTTTCAATTTAAAAACATCACTTTCTTTATTGTTTGTTTTGCTTAGATGATATATTATTTCACTAGGACTAGAATATGACATTAATCTAGATAACTCAAAAGAATTAATATCTGAATATTCTATGTAATTGCATATTATAGTGTAATTCTAGCTTAATTATATTTTATTATAAAATTAGAAACTTTTAAAATTATAAATCAACAGTTCTGTTTATTAGTCTCTGAATAGCAGCTACCCAATATAACTAAGCATAGATGTCACCGTTTTAAAATTAGATGACTAGAGTAAGTATTGAGAAAATAAAATGACATGGCGTTCTTAATTGATTTACGACAGAAATACTTAATCTTTTTTTATGTCATGGACCCCTTTGGCAGTCTGGTGAAGCCTATGTACTCCTCAGAATGCTTTTAAATGCATAAATAAAATGCATGATAAAAAAAGAAAATCAATTATAATGAAATACAATTATTAGAATATTGTTTTTAAAAGTTTATAGACCTCAAGAACTCAGATTTAGGGGCAGCTAGGTGGCGCAGTGGATAGAGCACCAGCCCTGAATTCAGGAGGACCTGAGTTCAAATATGATCTCAAATACTTAACATTCCCTAGCTGTGTGACCCTTGGCAAGTCACTTAACCTCAATTGCCTCAAGCAAAAAAAAAAAAAAAATAAGAATCTCGGATTTAAATAGGCTTAGCATAATAATACAACACAACAGAAAATGAATACTTCAATTGCATTATTAGATTTGCCTTTCTAATATCAAGATGTTTACAAATAGTCAAATATTTGAAGATAAAATGTTTGAAATATTTTTTTTTCCTAACCTGGTGACCTAAGGTGCATTCATATACAAATATTTGTATGTGTATATACATATGTGTGCATGTGTGTCTACATACATTTGTGCAAATAACTATATAATCATATATATGGCATATCCTAAATTTTTAATATGAATAAAATTTTCATTAAAAAACCCTAAACTTAGTATTAAAAATGAATTACTATTTTACTCATTCTCCTTATTCTGTATTTCAGTGTTTTAAAAAATCTTTTCTTTACAGAATCAAGAACTCTGCTATATTCTGTTTTTTGTGTAGCAGTCACTGACATCCAGTATTTTAGCAAATTGCCAAATCCAGTAAATACTTCCTTTCAAGTTTTTATTCTTTCCCATTCATCTTTGGATGTTGTAGGCAATGTATATCCATTTGTTCAAGTGTTCTGAGACATCTCAGTAACAGGAAAGGTTTTTTGTTTTTGTTTTTGTTTTTTAATCTTGCAATATTTTTTTCATGAGAATCCTCCTAATGTAGAAAATCCTCCTGGATCATTGGCTAGGTAAGCTCCTAAGGTAGAAGCAGACTTTTCTCAGAAATAAGGTCTGATCAGCATAGGGTACCAAAGTGAGAGAAAAAAGTTGTTTTCCCGTAGAGCCATTGTGCATCTTTTCCATTTTTGGCTTATATAATAAAAATTTTAACCTAGCCTTTTTCCATTCCATCTTACTCCATCTACATTTATTCCTGTTTAATAGCTAGGTAGGGAAAAAAATTTAAAGTTTTTGTTGTATTTTTTTTCCCTTAAGGCTATGATATAGTGCTTTAACATTTCAGAATTTAATTGTTCTACTTGTGGGCATAAAGTCACTTAAGGCAAGTCCAGGTTCTGTATATAATACCTTTTAATTTGTTGCTTCAAGGTATTTCCTTCTCATGAACTACCATAGAACAAGTAACTATGCAACTAATGTAATTTTTCCTTGGAACTATATAGATCCCTAATTTATAAAGTCAGCTGAGGTACATGGACCATTAGGGACTGTGTGAGTTTTTCTTTATAGAGTTAAAAATTTTAAAATTAGAAAATAATGAACTACTACAGAATTTTTAGTTTTACCGGAAAGAAGTATGTAATTTTTGTAAGTTTTCAAAGAATTAATAGGAGTAATAGGAGCTTTAAGGCCTAAGTGATAAAATGGAATAAAGTCATATTTATTATGTTTCATACTTTATGCTAATCACTAGAGATAAAAAATAGAAACAATCCAAATCCTGTCGTAAAGGAGATTACATTTTAATTGGGGAAGGTAAAGACGTAAAGAAGTGGGGTGTTCAGTGGGGGATATTGTAGTCTAGAAAGTTGTCAAAGGAGTTGTCAAAGGAGTAAATTGATATACTTAGTATTAGCAAGGACCAGGTGAGGGAGATGTGCTGGGAAAAGAGGAGCTGATCAGAGGGTACATGGGGCAGTAAAGTGGCAGATAAGAGATGGCTAGAAAGTAAAGCAAAGTATGATTAGAGCTGTCTATGATGTAGCAGGTCATGTGAAACATTCACCATGACAGAGTTTTAGGGTGAAAGCTCCAACACTGTTTCAACTTGAAAGTTTTAATTCAAGGGGAACCTAATCCCAGAGCGAGAATAGAAAGCAAGAAGACATATTCCCCAAGTGGCATATCTAAATACTTTATCTGGTAAAAAGAAAAAACACCTCCAAAAAACTTTGAGTAAAATTTTCTTTAAAATGAGAGTTCTAAAAATATAAGTTAACCTTTTTTAGTTAAAGATTTTAGCCTTGAGAAAAATAATAAACAAATTGGGCTACCTACATGCAGCATTAGTGTTGAATAGAAAGTAAAGAGAAAAAAACATGAAAACTCACTTGGATCTTCGATAGTTTTATAATCTGTGATTTACTTTGTTTTCTAGGAGATTTTTTCCCCCTACATAAAAGAGATTACTGAATTAATCAATTTAGTTAGGAAAGGGAGTGTGTGTGTGTGTGTGTGTGTGTGTGTGTGTGTGTGTGTGTGTGTAAATGTATACAAATACATGTGCCAGAAGACTTGAAAGGTGGAAAAGGAGCAGGTTGCAAAGAACTTTAAATACTAAATAGAGTTTTAGTTGATGCTGGAGACAAAACAGTGTCAATGGAATTTCTTGAGCAAGGAAGTAGCTTAATTAAACTGACCTCTGCCTTAAAATAGCTATGTGGATGATAACTTAGAATGTTATATAGACTTAAAACAGAAAAACCATTTAAGAGACTATTGCAGTAGTCCAGGTGAGAGGTGATGAGAGCCTGAACGAGGGTGGTAACTATGTATAATGTTAAGTAGAAGCAACAAGATATGGCAGCTGATTGCATATGTGGAGTGATTGAGGAGTTGAGGATGACACTGAGGTTGAAAACCTAGGTAACTGGAAGAATGGTGATGTCTTTGACAACGATAGGGAAATTTAGAAGAGGTATAGTTTTGGATAAAGAATAAAAGATAATATTCTTTTAAGTATGAGACTTGGAATTGT
Organism: Myrmecobius fasciatus; assembly: GCA_023553655.1. NCBI lineage: Eukaryota > Metazoa > Chordata > Mammalia > Dasyuromorphia > Myrmecobiidae > Myrmecobius > Myrmecobius fasciatus. The sequence goes on along the minus strand of JAJPUD010000604.1, from coordinate 199,480 downwards.
TTGTAAAGTAGCAGAAAAGGAACCAGTAGTTAAGAAGACTTGGAAGATTAGAGTGATAGAAGGGATAATAATAGAGGCACTTTGCTGAAAAAAAGAAGGGAAGGGGAAGGGTTCAAAAATACATTTAGAGTTTGATTAGGAAGTCCACTTCTTTAACAAAGCCTGGAGGAAGGGGGGGGGGGGAGTGGAGGAAGCTTTAGGCCTCTGAGATAAGGAGTAGTAGTTGTCAGAAGGGAAGAGAGAAGAGTTCTGGCAAATAACTTCTTTTTTTTCAATAAAGTATTATACAAAGGCCTCAAGTAAAAGGGTGGCAGAGAGGATGCTGTTGAAGACTTTGAAAAGTATTAACATTTAGAACAGCCTCTGTGACCTGAGGTGAAAATGGAACAGAAAGATTACCTTGCTGCAGTAAGGGCTAAGATACAATTGTACAATATGTCCACACGTGAAATCTATGTCCATACATATTCAACTGTTTCATTATTCTGCCTTGGGCTAGGGAGGAAATAGAAGAAACTGCAAAGTATTCTAATTGCTTGGAAGTTAACTTATCCCTTTAGAATTATTTGGATTGTTTAAATGATCAATCAGTTTTCTATTTCATTTTGGAGTGGAATAGGGAATAAACATATAATGCTTACTATATGCAAGGCCCCATGCTGACTACTTTACAAATATTATTGCATTTGATCCTCACAACAACTTTTCAAGTGAGGTCCTTTTATTATGTCTATTTTACAGTTGAAAAAACTGAGGCACGTGGAGGTTAAGTGACTTGCCAAGGGTTCCATAACTAGTAAATATTTGAAACTGCATTTGAACTCAGGTCTTTCTGTCTCTTGGACTAGAACTTTGTCCATTGTGCCACGTAGCTTCTTTTTCTGACAGAAAATATTTTCTCTAAATATATTGATCCATTGGGTTAACATTGATTGCTAGGTCCAGTGTCCTCCTTAGTTTTGTCTCACCCTTGCCATCTGTCCAAACACCAGTAGAAGTGATGTAAACATTTATTACAATTTTATCATCCCTGTCGTGTGCAAGTTCCATTGAGTATAAACTTTGGAGTTCAATATACCTGTCTTGGTTGTTTCAGAGTCCTGTAATATTAAATTATACACACAAGCATACAATTATACCTTTTCCCCTCCTTTGCACACTAAATATTTTCCCTTTTCTCTTCTGCATCTTTATAATTGCCCCTTAATGTGATTACTTTTAAATACGGAGATCACTTCCTTTATCCTGGCCCAGGATTTGTTTTAATTGAAAGTCATCCAGTTTCAGTTTCTCTAAATGTACATAAAATAAATTTTTATTGTAAGCCTGTAATTCTCAACCAACTATCTCATACTACTAATCTTTGATTCTATGTAGCAACTATTGATGGTTCCAGCCTCATCTCAAACACAAATAGAATAGTACTGTTTCATTTTCCTTAAGAAGTAAGTTATTTTTTGGAGGGAGCAGTTATCCATACCTGGTGTAGCTTTTTATTTACACTCATCCTCTGACTTTTGCAGCATTTGACGTTTGTTACTAGTTGGATATCTTTGAAATTCATTCCTTTGTTGACTTCATGCTACTGGTTTTCTTTCTACCACCTTCCTGGTAATTCTTTTAAATATTTCTTTCCCCTCCATTAAGTGTTTCCCTAAGATTTTTTTCTTGAATTTTCTTTTACTTTCTTAAATTTTACTTTTCCAGTACATGCAAAGATAGTTTTTAATATTCACCTCTGCCAAACCTTGTGTTCCAAATTTTTCTCCCTCCCCCAAGACAGCAAGTTAATTAGACATGTGCATTTCTTCTATTCATATTTCCATTTGTCATGTTTTATAAGAAAAATCAAATAAAAAGGGAAAAAATGAGAAAGAAAAAAGTAAAAAACAACCACAAAAAAGGGAAAATACTATGATTTGATCCACATTCAGTTTTCCTAGTTCTTTCTCTAAATTCAGATGGCATTTTCTATCACAAGTCTATTGGAATCTCTTTGAATCATCTCATTGTTGAAAAGAGCCAAGGCCATCACAGTTGATCATCACATGATCTTGTTGCTGTGTTGTACAATGTTCTCTGGGTTCTGCTCATTTCACTTAGCATTGGTTCGTGTAAGTCTCTCCAGGCCTCTCTGAAATCATCCTGCTGATCATTTCTTTCTTCTTTTTTTTTAAATTTTTTTATTAAAACTTTTTATTTGCAAAACATATGTATGGGTAATTCTTAAACATTAACCCTTACAAAGCTTTGTGTTACAAATTTTTCCCCCCTACTCCCCACCCCTCCCCTAGATGGCAGGAAATCTGCTACATGTTAATTATGTTAAAATACTTGACAAATCGAATATATGTATACATATTTCCACCCTTATCTTGTTGTGCAAGAAAAATCATATCTGCAAGAAAAAAAATCTGAGAAGGGAAACATAATGCAAGCAAACATCAATAGAGAGCATGAAAATGTTATGTTGTGGTCCACATTTCACATCCCTCTCTCTGGGTGTATATGGCTTTCTTCACTGAACAATTGGAACTAGTTTGAAACATTTCATTGTTGAAGAGAGCCATGTCCATCAGAATTGATCATCATGTAGTATTGTTGTTGCCGTGTATAAATGATCTCCTGGTTCTGCTCATTTCATTCCTGCTGATCATTTCTTATAGAACAAAATAATATTTCATAACATTCATATACCATAACTTATTCAGCCATTCTTCAACTGATGGGAATCCACTCAGTTTCCAATTCCTTGACACTACAAAAAGAGCTACCACAAACATTTTGGCACATGTGGGTCCTTTTCCCTCTTTTATAATCCCTTTGAGGTACAGACCCAATAGTGAGACTGCTGGATCAAAAGGTATGCACAGTTTTGTAGCCCTTTAGGCATAGATGAACTTTTTTCCATCTCCCTGGATCCTCATCCACTTCCATAGCTACAACCACCACATCATATTCTGGCTCTTTAAGTCTCTATATATTTAGCCCTGACTCCTTTCTCTTCATATCCAGTTAACTTCTGGATACTTCCTTTGATATCTTATTGTACCTCAAACTATCAGAAAGCCTAACTCATTATTTAAAAAATAATACAATAAAAACTGTTCTTTATCTCAAGTTCTCTATTTCTGTTGATAGCACCAGGAATCAATAAGTTTAAAAAACTGAAAATCAATTTAGATGTCTTTCTTTCCTTCTCTATTGTCTTCTCACTCTACCGACTTCTATCAATTGCCAAATTCTCTTGATTCAAACTATACAAGAAACATCTCTCAGCCTTCTTTAAATCCCAGTGCCAACTCTTTAATTCAGACCCTAATTACCTACTACCTAGACTACTGCAATAGCCTTCTCATAGTATCATTTACACACACACACATACTCCTTCAGTTTCACCCTCTCCAACTTATTCTCTACATTTCTCTCAGTGATCCTGCTAATTTTCATTTTTCCCCTCCTAAAAAAAAAGTTGTCTCTGATTCTCCTCTACTTATCCAATAAAAGACAGGCTTTTTTTTTTTTTTTTTTTTTTTTTTAGCTCTTCATAATGTCTCTACTCTATTTTTCCATCCTTATCTCCTCGTCTCTCATATGCTTTCTATTCCAGCCAAACTGAGCTTACCATTACCAAAATAATCCTTTTGTTTTTCACCTATACACCTTCATTCTTTTCCCCAAAACTGAAAAGCCATTCTTCAACCTTCTGTTGAAATTCTTGTCCTCCTCAGTTTAGTTGGTACCACTTCCTCTGTTAAGAAAGAATCTCTTATATTTTCATTACAAAAAAAAAAACAAACTATTTTTTACCTCATTTAAAATATTCTCATCTATGTGCATTTATCTTGAAAACAAGCAATATGTCTTAGCTATCTTTGTATTTCCCACAATCCCTAACAATGTCCTGATATGAGAATCACTTAATAAGTCTTAATTTAAATGTATTACATAGGATACCATTGGGATCCTTTTAAAATAAGTGTTATCTCAATTAATCCTCAAAACAACCTTTTGAGGTAGGTGCTATTACTATATCCATTTCATAGTTAAGGAAATTGAGGCTAAATGATTTGCCCAAGGTCATAAAACTATTAAATATCTAAGGCTTGAGTTAAACTCAGATCTTCTTAACTCCAGACTTGGTACATTCTCCACTGTACCATAAAGTGGTAAATCTACCATAAGAATTCTGCTGTAAATAGAATTGCCAGTTTTAATCCCCCAATTAAACTCCATGGTGACAAATGTTGTATCTGTTTCAAAAGAAATGTAGATATTTTCTCTCTGTTTTTCCCTTTTGATCCAGCAAATACTCCTGCAACTCTAGAATTAGGACTTTTACATTTTTTATGATTATTATTAGAATTACCCACCTGTGGAAAGGAAGATGTCAACAAAAATTACAAAGAGTAAAAAGACACAAATAGGTTATAATCTGCATTAAAGTAGGGAGTATTCATATGCCATCTAAGTATGCAATAATAGGGGGAAAATCTCTTTGGGTGGTAACTTTGATTTTCATATTTTATAATAAAGTTAAATTTATTTTGGAGGATATATATGGAAACATGAAGAAATGATTCACAACTTGGAACTGAAGACCTTACTATAGAAAATAAAAGGAAATTTTTAAAATTGTTGTCTGAAAAAGATAGGGGGTAATGATTCCAGAATTATTGAGACAATTTTTTTGCAGTCTACATAAAACTATCTAGGTTAGGCTAGTTCCTACCTACCTGCATCCTGAAAGAATTCTAAAGACTGAAACAAAATAGAAATGCCTTTCCCCCTATAGAGAAACAAAGGTTTTGTGATGCAAATATAAGAGGTGTATTGAGTATCTCTTTCTCCATACTAGATTCTCATACCCAGACATGTGGACACTTATTTTATTCTTTGGATAGACTGGCTCCCTCCAACCTGTTCTTATAACTTACTTAGGTGGAAAATGCCATCTTATTCCAGAGAAAGTACTATGGAAACTAAAGGCATATTGAAACATCCTATTTTCATCTTTTTTGTTTTGTTTTTTTCTTTTTTGTAGTTTTCCCTTTTTGTTCCGATTTCTTTCCCATCATGGTTAACAAGAAAATGTGTTTAAAATGATTGTACATATACAACCTATATCAGATTTCTTACTGTCTTGGGGAATGGAGCAGTTAAGAGAGGGAAGGGAAAAAAACCAAACAAACCTGGAACTCAAAAATGAATACTGAAAACTTTTTACATGTGAATTGGAAAAATAAGATACTATTAAAATGGGAAAAAAAAAAAAAAAAACTTACCCAGATCTGGGTTCCATGTACCAATACCATAAAGTTACATGTGAGATTATATCAGGGTCCTAAGGCAACTCTGTTTAGGTGGTACATTCTCCCTCCTATCAATTTTATCTTTTGATCCTCACTTATGTACTTCCATTTACACAGACCAGCTACCCACAATGGTGATACTTTGATATCTTAAACATTACCATTTATTTAGCACAAAGCAAAAGAAATAAAAATATCACAGGTACTGCTCATATTAAGCAAATGCAGAAATAACAAATATATCACAACCCACATATAAACCTAGATTTCACTCTCTTGGAATGGTGAATTTAAGTTAAAAGAGTTTGTAATTGCTATGCCCAGTATTTGTGGGTGACAAAACATTTGCATTACACAAAAGTCACTTCTCTCTTTACTGCTCATCTGCTGGTCTTCTTCAGTAGATAGCTCTTTTCTTTCACACTTAAACCTGATTTCAGATAAGCTTGAGACACTTAACTAGCTCTGTGATCCTGGGGCAAATTGCTTACCTTCTATTTGCCTCAATCCCCTCAACTGTAAAATGAGGTACTAATACTAGCACTTACCTAACAAGGTTGTGATGAAGATCAAATCTGTTAATATTTGTCTTTTTCATGTGTGTGTTTAGCACAGTGTGTGTGGTTCCTACTAGTTACTATATTATTCCTTCCCTCTATCTCCAGTAGCATTTACAAGCTCTTTCAATGTACATTTACCATTAGAAGAGCATCTGAAAATGTTACATTACTGAATTGGCTAGCAGTTCCTTCTAAGCCAGAAAACTGCAAAGATCATTACACTGGTTATCTCTGGGCAGTACAGATAAGACCAGCTAGCTACTTAACTTATGGGAATGCTGTATTATCTATCCAGTCACAACAGAATTCAGAACAGCTCAGCTTGTCTCTCTGGGTAAGGTCAGCCAGCCTTACCAAAGCTCCACTCACCAAGATTCTGAGTCATTCTATTAGCTCTCATCAGCTCTTCCTATATATAGCAAAGCAGATATAAAACTTCTTCCCCTTTTGTACTTTCACCTTAAACCAGAGGGGGGGGGGGGAAGCAAAGAGCAACATTTACTTCCCTTCTCTCAAACTCTGGGTAATAGAGTGAAGGACAATAACTAGTATTAAAACTTTATTCAGTCAGTAAAGAAATAGCAGGTAACAGTTACAGCACTGACTGTGGAGTCAGGAAGACCTGAGTTCATATCCACCCTCAAAGACTTGATATGTACTAGCTGTGTGACTTTGAGTAAGTCACCTAACTTCCCTTACCTTCGAAAGAAAGAAAAGAAAGAGCTTTCTTCTCAAACGATTTCTCCTGCTGCTGATTTCTTCATACATCTCTAACAAAATTGCTTTTTAATCCCCTGTTGAGTCTTTCCTCTTCTGACAAATCTTTTATTCTCTTCCTTTCACCTTCTTAGCCTCTCCAGTTTTTCTGAAGCCTTTCACTTAGAAGGTAATAGTTGGCTACATTTTCTCTATGAAATCAACAGTCTGTATTTAATCATCCCTCAGCTTCCAAATATATGACTTTAAAAAAAAAAAAAAGTTATCTTCAGTGAGTTGTGCCATGCTTCTCTTAAAATTCTCAAAACTCTCTTAGTCTTTTGTCCTTTACAAGGTTTCTTCATGCTCATAAATTTTTGTTAAATAAAATCTCTTTCTTTGTCGTGTTTAAACCATCCATTTATATGTATGTATATATATACATATTTGTATGTATATACATATACATATATTACATATATTATTTATATATATATACATATTTGTATTGTGTATATATGATGTAAGTATACATGTGTACATGTTTGTCCCAAATGTCTCAAATCTCATGTGAAAACTTTCTTTACACACATTTTTTAGCAAGTTTTATTAAACTAAAGCTTTTTTTCTTAATCTTCCCAAACACTTAACTATTCATCTGTGAAAGAGGCAGTGTCTTAAATCTTGTACCAATTAATTCAAAGTTTTCTTTTTTCTTTATACAGAAGTACTTTCTATGCTCTTTTTCGTGATAAAATGCTTTACATGACAAAGTAATACTTTAGCATTGTAAAAGCAACCTTTGACAGTTAATCATCCTTTCCTCCACACTTTTCTTTCTAGTTTTCTCTGAGACTATTCTTATTTCTCCTTCCACCTAATTGCTCCTTTTCAGTTTCCTTTGCTGGATAACTAACCATGGATGTGTCCCTCGAGGCTGTATCCAGGGATGTTTCTTCTCCCTCTATAATATTTCATTCAATGATTTCTTCAGCTTCCCTGGATTCAATTAGCATTTATATACAGATTCTTCTCTTTCTGTGACCTTTAATCTCATATCCCCAACTGCCAATAGGAATATCTCTAACTTGATTTCTCATTGACATCTTAATCTCAACATGTCCAAAAGCGAACTCATTCTCTTTCCTCCAAAACCCTCCCATTTTCCTACTTTATATTGCCATTTAGGGTACCACTGTACACACTTCTGCTACTCAAGTAAAATCAGTTGCTAATTATGCCCAATACAACATTTCTCATAGATGCCCCTTTCTTTTCTCTTGACACCTACCATTCTTATGTAGGCTCTCATTACCTCACATCTATACTATTGTAGTAGCCTCTTCTCTTTTGTTTCTCTGCTTCAAATCTTTTCCTGTTCCTGCCCATCTTCCATTCAGTTGTCATATTTCTAAAAAATGAAGCTTATCATATCATACATACCTTTCCCCTTCTCCCCATTTGATAAATTTCAGTGGTTTACCTCTGTGATCAGATATAAAATCCTCTCTGGCATTTGGTACCCTTCATAGCCTGGATTCCCACTTTTTGGTCTTAAACATTATTCCTCTCCAAGTATTCTCCATTCTAATGATACTGACCTCCTTGCTGTTCCTCAAACAAGGCACTCCATTTTCCAACTTCATGTATTTTCATAGATTGTCCCTTAGTCCTGAAATTCTCTCCCTCCTCATCTCCATTTCCTGGAATCTCTGGCTTCCTTCAAATTCTAGCTAAAAGCCGACCTTATATAAGAAGCCTTGCCTGATTCTCTTTGATGGTAATGCCTTCCCTCTGTTGTTTTTCTCTACTCTATCCTATATATAGTTTGTATGTAGTGATTTACATGTTGTTTCCCCTCATTAGATTGTAAACTTTTTGAGAGCAGGCTTTATTTTTTGCCTTTCTTTATATCCCTGTTACTTAGAACAGTGCCAGACACATAAAAAGTGCTTAAAAAATACTTTTTGACTAGACTTAGTATAATACTTATACAAGGATAGAATAGAATAGGATCAGGGCTTCTGATCCTTCTTACTGCTTACTGATATTCTATTGTAAAGGGTAATAGGACCAGGATTTCTTGTCTCTTTGCCCTTCTTCAGCAGATTGGAATCTATATCTGGGCAATGTGCCATAGATTCCCTCTGCCATTGGGAATTTCAGTCAGATGAATGGCAATTTGAAGATGTAGTTAGAGGAACCATGTAAGTAATTTATTTCTATTGTTAATGTGGTATTTTAGACACTAGAATCTATTAAAATTTAGTGAATCAAAGCCATATAATTACATGTTTTCTTTATTCCAGAAACATTCTTTGAATAATAGATTACTTATTGGTGAGATCAAAACCTCAGTAGTGTTAAGGATTAACTTTTTTTCCATTCAGGTTAATAAGTCCCTTAACTGCATTAACTACATAGGTAGCAGCTGGTTTTTATCTCAAAATTTACTTAATATTTTCTTGGACATGGCATTCCCAAGGAATTAATTAAATTGACTACTTGAGTAAACCTAAGATTGATACCATATGTGAAAGTTTGAACATTATAATTAATTACAAATGGTGACCTTTTTGTTGAACTAATTTTCCACCCTGCAGGAAAAATCCTGAATTTTAATGTTCCAATAACTAAAAATACTTATTTCTATTGTTGCTAAAATGTTTTATATTTAAAATTAAGGGGATTTTATTTTGCTGTCCAGATCCTGTTTAAGCAAAAGAAGGGAACTCAAAAACTTGCAAATGTGGAATAGATGCCCCAAAACATTTTTCATTGTATTTATAGTGAAACAATGCTCTTTAACCTTGTGAACTCTGTATATTTAATTTCAGTTTTCATAGCAATTTCATTTCCTAAAATATTTCTTGTACTTATTCACTTGAAGACATGTAAGAAAAATATTTTTATAGACCACACTTTTTCCTTTCTTAGAATTGCTAAGATTATAAAAAATCTTTATATTTATGAATGCTTTGACATTTAATACATCTTTGTTTTACCTAACAATATATGGCATTTGACAAATGGAATGAGTAAAAAAAATATGGTGGGCTGCTTATATTGTAAAAATAAGATCCAGTAAAGGGGCAGCCTGAGTGATCTCTTTTTATATCCAAGATACCAAATTGTTAAGTATATCTTCGGGAATTTATGGGAAAATAAATTATTATATCATGCTTTTTGGTTTTCTTGCCTCCTGTGTCTCTTTCCTATCCAATCAAAGTAATACATGACTGAACGTAAGTTCAATTTCACCCCTCAATTCAAACACAATTGTAGACACAGACAAATAAATACAAATACAAAGTAATTTTAAGATGTAGAAGGAGCTTGGAAGGGTAACAATTTAAAAAAGGAGGGAAAAAAAAGCTTCTTTATAGATGATACTTTCACTAACCCTGAATCTAGAATAAAAACTCCAGACAGTAGAATTTAATACATTTCAGTCTTGACTCCTCTACTAGGGTAATATTTATTGTGAGCTACAATGGCCTGCTACCTCAAATTCATCACTAAGAAGTAATTTGGGCATCTTAAGGGAAGAATGGCAATTTCTTTCTTTTAAGCATATCTCTTAATACTCCTATATTCCACATTCCAACTATACCAAATTATTCTCTTACCTGTTTTTGTCTTAGTGTCTGTCTTTATGCCTTTACTCACCTTATTATCCATTCCTATAGTAGATTTACCCTTCTCACCCTCCATTCATCTATTAAACTCCTATCCTTCCTTTAAAGCCTCATACAAGTTCTGTCCCCTTCCAGGACCAAGTGAAAGTAATATCCTTAAATTTGTCATGGCATCTTATCCAGTCTTAAACCACTTTTCTTTATTATCATCTATGTGCATGTCTTTCTATCCTTATTAAAGGCTAAGTCTGATGAAAGCAAGATCTGTTACATTTGTCTTTGTGTGGCTTAAGAATTTAGTATAATATTTTGCACATGCTAGATGCTTTATTAAATGTTTCTTGAATTATTGAAGTAAGGAGTAGAATTGCACAAAATAAGAAGGTTTAAAGAGTTTACTTTTTGTGTGTCAATGGAAGGAATACCCATACTGGTGATGATAATTCACATTCATGTTTAAAAGTTACTAAGTATTTTCCCAGAAACCCTGCAAGATAAAAGTAATTATTTTATAGAGTTCTGATAATGAGAAAAATGAGAATTCATAGAGTTGAACTGATTTGTCTAAGATCAGTCACTGGTAAATTTTAGGATTAGAATTCAAACCCAGACCTTACTTTAGGCATAACTTTTCATGAAATAAATTCTTAAGAGCATTACAATAAAAATATAATTTCAAAATAGGGGCATATGGCTCTTTCAAAATAAATAGAATGAGAAACTCTTGCTTTTCAGTCAATAATTTTGTTACTTGCAGTCTCAAAAGAAGCAAACAGCAAGCAAGTGAAAACTTTGAACATAGTTGCAGAAACTAGTGAAATTCTTGAAAATACATTCAATGTATATAAAAACTACTGTCCTCACCCTGAGAGATAGAGGTCTATCTTTGAAGTCATGGAGATCTAAATTACACTCCTGCTTCTTACAAATGCTAACTGTATGACTTCGGCCAAGTGCCCCAGATAGCTATCTGAGAATATAAGTTGCAGAACAGGTGCCAGTGTACATTGATAAAGTAGATTTCCTCATTTGCACTAGGAGTTCCCAATATTGATGAAATCAGCAGTGCTGATCTATCCTAATTCTCATCCTCCAGTCCTTACTCCTAGTCTCCTCACCCCACAAAAAAGCTTTTATCCTAAATTTTGCTTTTACTAAAATTCTGAAGTTTAAATTTACTATGATAATATTTAATATTTAGTTTCAGTGATTCCAAAAGAAAAAGTAAAATATAGTACTACCGTTAGAAAAATGTGTTTACTAACTTTTATTGTTGTTGTTAAGGAAATAACTAAAGGAATTGTAGGTGTATTGAATTCTGATTTGCTTAATTAACTTTATGGAATTGAAAACACTAATAGAGAACTTAAATGTTAGTAGAGTGCATTGTAGTTTTTGCACACAAAAACAAATTCATTAATATTAATTACCTTCTATATTTTATCTGTCATTTTTTTATATTTTTCATATATTCTATCAATTAAGAATGTAACTGTATTCTTATTGGCTGCATTTTTCCCTCCTTTTTTTTTTTTTTTTTAAAGATATGAAGAAAAAGCTGCTAAAGATCTAGAACGTTACAATAAGCAAATCAAGAAAGCTACCGAACAGGGGCTACAAAGAACACCAAAAGATAATGGGAAAAGATTGAAACTAACAGCAGCACAGAATCTGGCACAGAAACACAAGCTGAAAACTTCATTTTCTAATCAGCCAAAACTTGATGAACTTTTTCAGTCGCAAAGTGAGAAAAGGAAAAACAAGGCACAAAATACAAAAATTGTACAGGTTCCTTTTTCTATGAAAACCTTAAAACTTACATATGGGAAGTATATGAAGGGTGACTTTCTGCATAAAGAACTTTGCCTGATCCACCATTTAAGTTTTCCTGATGCATGGGTAATTAGTTCCAAAACAGAGATTATGTTGTTAAATCCATACAGAGTGGAAGAAGCTTTACTCTTTAAAAGACTAATTGAGAATCATAAACTTCCTGCAGAACCATTGGAGAATCCAGTGAAATTAACAGAAAGGTATGTTGGGGAAATAAAAATATGCTGGATTTTATTTCCTCAATACTTATTTTGAATTTTTAAAACTAAAGTTATGTGTAATTAAAGAACAGCTTGAATTCTAAACTTTATTTTTTTTTAATAATCATAAAATCACAGTAATCATATCATAATAATCATAAAATCACAGTAATTGTATCATAATCATAATGTAATACTAGATTCATAAAATCAACCCTCATTCTATAAGTATCTATAACATAAATAATAGTTCTCAAGAGTTATTTTTTCTTGTTACCTTTTTATGTTTCTCTTGTGTTCTGTGTTTATAGATCAAATTTTTTGTTCAGTTCTGGTCTTTTCAGTAGAAATAGGTGAAATTCTCCTATATCATTGAATGACCATCTTCTTCCCTGGAAGATAATGCTCATTCTAGCTGGGTAACTTATTCTTGGCTGTAATCCAAGTTCCTTTGCCCTTCGGAATATCTGATTCCAGGCCCTTCGATCCTTCATAGTAGAAGCTGCTAGGTCCTGTGTGATCCTAATTGTAGCTCCCCGATATTTAAATTGTTTCTTTCTGGCTTCTTGTAATATCTTTTCCTTGGTATGATAGTTCTGGAATTTAGCCACGATATTT
>JAJPUD010000604.1:138502-176623 GCA_023553655.1 Myrmecobius fasciatus | reverse complement strand
TATGGTATATGAATATTATGGAATATTATTGTTCTGTAAGAAATGGCCAGCAAGATGATTTCAGAGAGGCCTGGAGAGACTTACATGAACTGATGCTGAGTGAAATGAGCAGAACCAGGAGATCATTATACACGGCAACAACAATACTATATGTCGATCAATTCTGATGGGCATGGCTCTCTTCAACAATGAAATGTTTCAAACTACCTCCAATTGTTCACTGAAGAAAGCCATATACACCCAGAGAGAGGGATGTGAAATGTAGACCACAACATAACATTCTCATACTCCTTGATTGATGTTTGCTTACATTGTGTTTCCTTTATCTGATATATCGTTTGTGTAGACAAGATTTTTCTTGCACAACAATGACAAGTGTGGAAATATGTATACATATATTCGATTTGCCAATATTTTAACATAATTAACATGTAGTGGATATCCTGCCATCTAGGGGAGGGGTGGGGAGTTGAGGGAAAAATTTGTAACAGAAAGCTATGTAAGGGTTATTGTTGAAGAATTACCCACACATATGTTATGCAAATAAAATAAAAAAATAAAATTTAACAAAAATAAATAAATAAATTTGATTAATTTTTATTGACAAAAAAAAAATAAAAACAAAGTTTTAAAAGTATGCTTCCATGTACATTCATCTGTTCATCAGTTCTCTCTCTGAATGTGGATAGTATTTTTTATCATGGATTCTTTGAAACTGTCTTAGGCGACTGTCTTCATTAAAGTAAGTCTTTCATAATTGATCATCCTTATAATATTGTTGTTACTGTGTACAATATTTTGGTTCTGCTCACTTCACTTTGTATCAGTTCATATATATCTTCCCAGGTTTTTTTTAAACTATTGTGCTCATCATTTCTTATAGCATAATGATATTCCCTCACAATCATATACCACAATTTATTCAGCCATTCCCTAATTGATAGGTAGTCCCTCAATTTCCAATTATTTAGTGCTATAAAAATAACTGCTATAAGTATTTTTGTACAAAAAGGTCCTTTTTTACTTTTCTTTAATCTCTTTGAAATACAGACCAAGTAGTGGTATTACTGAGTTAAAGTAGCAAAATTTTATAGCACTTTGGATGTAGTACTAAATTGCTCTTCAGAATGGCTGCACTATCAACTGATGGTGCATTAGTGTCCTGATTTTTCCACTTCCCTTGCATCATTTGTCATTTTCCTTTTCTGTCATATTAGCTAATTCTGTCATAGTAGATGTGAGGTGGTATCTGAATTGTTTTAATTTGTATTTCTCTAATCAATAGAGATTGAGAGCATTTTTATGTGACTTTTATAGCTTGGAGTTTTTCTAAAAATTGCTGTTTGTATCTTTGCCCATTTAACAACTGACATTCTAAAAGTGACAACTTGTAAATATATAACTGTATACTCAATAAGGGAACTTTGTTAATATGGAATATGAGAAGAAGTAGCTTCAGGATCAGGTTGGTGCTTCAGCTGAGCCTTACAAGAAAGAAGGAATTCCAAGGCATAAAAGTATAAGGCCATTCCAGATATAGAAAATAGCCAGTACAATCATCAGAGACAGAGATGGAGTGTGGCATACAAAGAACAGTAAGGTTAATTTGGCTAGACCATAGAGTGTGTGAACAGGAAGATAGAAATAATAATAAACCTGGGGTAAGGAGGAAGTCCAGCCAGATTGTGAAAAAATTTAAATTCCAAACAGAAGAGTTTACAATGAGGCAGCAAGGAATTAAGAGTGTATCAAGCCAGTCTACTTCATGCCAGCTCTTGAAAGCTTAATTTAAATTTTCATTGTGAGCGTTTACACTTCAGAAATCAGAAGTATCATACAATTTTTTTTTCCCTTCTGGGGAAGCAATTGGTAAACATTTACCAGCACATCATTGCAGGGCACCATCAGAGTTTTTTGAATAGTGAAATGACTATTAAATATTTATTGAATAGTAAAGTAATTAAATGGTCAAACCTATGCTTTAGGAAATTACAGGTGATTTTGCAAAGGATAGATTAAGGTCCAGGAAAGACTTGAGGCAAGGAGATAATGGGAGTCTATTGTAATAGATTAGGTGGGATGATTAGGGCCTGACCTAGCATTTAAGTGTATAGTAGAGAATACATACAAGAAATGTGGTGGTAAAACACATACATATACACATAATACACACACATTCACCAAGATAAGGTAACCAATTAGATATATGAGATGAGGGAGAATGAAAAGTCTCATATGAACCTGAAATTATAAACCTGGGTGAAAGAATAAGGATTTGTGAGGGAAGATAGTTCAATTCTGGAAATGATTTGAGGTAATTATGGGAAGACAATTTCAAAATGTTTAAGAAGCAGTGGGTGGTTTGGGAGTGCAGCTCAGGAGAGATGAATCTGAACATACAGATCTGGGAGTCATCTATTCATGAATAATAATTATGGCAATTGTTGAAAAACTTAAGTAAAAAGATTTAGAAAGAAAACAGAAAAGTCCAGGACATAGCCTTAAATCATATCCATATTTAGAGGGCATACCATCAATGATTAACAAAGAGATCAAGAAAGATGGATCAGACAGGTAGGAGAAAAACAGAGAGTAGAATCAAAAGAATCTGGGGGTGGGGGGAAGGGTATCCAGGAGGAGAAGATAGTCAACTGTGTCAAATGCTGTAGAGAAGTCAAGAAGGACAACTAGGAACTAGTGAGGAAAGACCATAAGATTTGGTCATTGAGATTGAAGATGACAGTATGGACATTCTGCTGCAGAAGATAGGAAGGAAGGCTTGGCCTTTATAAGGAGAAAGGGAGGGAATGGAAAGAGAATAAATATTTATATAAGGCTTACCATGTGAAGGCATAAACAGTTTACCATATAGTAGCTGAGCTGAACTTGATGCCATTTTGATCCTCATTGAAGACATTTGATATTGTGGAAAGGCATGAAAGCAAGACACAGCTCTGCGTCACTCCATTGATGACAGAGAGCATGTGAGTGCATTGTTCTTTATCTGGAACCTGTGCAAGCCTGCCATCATAAAACTGGCATTCAACACTGATGGATTTCTCCAGGCAAACACATTTTGCCATGAACTTCAGCAAGCCTTTGTGGCTGACAGTATCAAGGAGCTTGGTCAGGTGGATGAATGCTGTTTATAGACTTCTTTTTTTCCTCCTGGCATTTCCTGACCAAAGAGAAGGGAGAATTGGCACATGACTTTTTGTTCACAGATGATCATGCATTTAACACACAGCCTCTGAGGCTGAAAAGAAACTTGGTTTGGATCAATTCTCTACCATTTGTACTAATTTTGGTCTGAAAATCAATACCAAAAAAAGTTTTTCACCAACCAACACAGCACTATTTATACATGGAACCACTAGGCACAGTAAATGTAGAAATTTTAATTGTTATGGATAAATTCACATATCTTGGAAATACTTTCCAGGGATGCCCACATAAATGATGAAGTTGATCCCCACATTGCCAGAGCCACCTTAGCCTGTGGGAGACTGAAAGAAAATGAGAGAGAGAAGAGATATAGACTATATATCAAATGAAGGTCTATAAAGCCATTGTGCTGACATAATTATTGTATGACTATCAAATCTGTACAACGTAACAATGCCATGTCAGAAAACTGGATTGCTTCCATTTGAATTGTCCTGGAAAGATTCTGAAATTCAACTGGCAAGATAAGATACTGAACACTGAGATCCTTTCTTGAGCTAAACTGCCAAGCATTCAAACTCTACTGCAGTGAACAGCTTTTATGAGCTGGCCATGTAGCTTAATTTCCACATACACATTTACTTAAAAGACTATTTATAAAAAACTCACATAGAGATTAGAAGATGGTCAAGGATGCTCTCAAGATCTCTCTGAAGAACTCTGGTATTGATTGGAAGACATGGGAGACACTGGCAAAGGACCACTCACTATGGCATGCCCACATCAAAGAAGTTGCTGTGCTCTATAAACAAAGCATTACGTAGGAGCACATTAGTTGTACAAATCTAGAGACATCTCCAACCCAAATGTTCAAAGAGACTATCTGTACCTCAGTTGTGGTAGAGCCTTCCAAGCTCATATTAGACAGATCAGCCACAGCTGAATATTCTGTACCTTCATCCCAATATTATATCATTGGTCTTCTTCAAATGTGAAAGACAAACCACTATGTGCTATCCATTATGCTAAGCATATTTACAGATATTATCACATTTGATCCTAACAATAACCTTGAAAGGTAAGAGCTATTCCTATCCCCATTTTATAACTGAGAAAATTGAGGCAAACCAGTTAAATGACTGGCCATGGGTCATAAATTAGTAAATGTCTGAGGTTGGATTTGAGTTTAAGTCATCTTAACTCCACGTCTAAAACTATCCATTGCACTGCCAATTGAAAAAGTAAAAAAGATGGGAGTCTCTCTTGTCATTAGAAACTGGAATGAATATGTATGAGTGATATGAGATGAGAAGAAAAGAATTCTTGGTTGATGGCCTCAGCTGACAGGGTGGATGAGAGGTAATATGGGAAATTAAAGAGAAAAAGAGGTTTAGAACAGCTGCTTTATGGGACAGAGAAATGATTAGAAAGGAATAGAAGGATTAAAATACTTCAGAAAAAAACCCAGTTGATATTAAATAACATTAATTTGTAGTTGATTGATTCAATATGATCTTGTGATGTTGTCCAGCTCTATTAAGCAGAATGAAGGATGCAGATGGTGAAAGTAAGCTTTGAGAACAGCAATGAGGTCAGTGTCCTTAGACCCCAAAGTATGTAGAAGGGAATAAGGTATAAGAAGACTAGAAAAGAAGAAGGGGGTCAAGTTATGAAGGACTTTAAAAACTAAACTGAGAATTTTTATACTTGAAATTAAAAGGGAGTTACTGGACTTCGTTGAATAAAAGTATAACAATCAGACCTGTGCTTCAGGATGATCATTTTGATAGGTGAATGGATTGTAGTGGGAAGAAACCTTTCAGAAGGATACCAACCATTAAGCTTTTTCAATAGTCCAGGTGAGAGGTGGTGAGGAAATGCAGCAAAGTGGTGACAGTAGAAAAAAGGAATATATGTGAGAGAAACTATGAAGACATAATTGATAGAACTTGAAAACTGATTGGTTATGGGGGGCACAATAAGGAGGATAATATCTATGTTAAAACATAGGTGATTGAGAAGATAGTGATAGTCTCAATAGTAATGGGGAAGTTAGGATAAGAAGTGGGTTTGAAGGGGATAGACAGTGAATTCAGTTTTGATCATATTGAGTTTAAGATTTCTATCTCTATGACTTTCAGTTCTAGATGAGCAACGGCAACTGAAGATGTAAAACTAGAAGTCAGAAGAGAGAGGATAGAGCAGGACAAATAGATCTGAAAATAATCTGAATAGAGATGATAATTGAATTCATGGAACCTGAGGAGATCACAAGTAAAATAGGAAAAAGGAAAACCAGAACTCTGGACAGAGCCTTGGGAGCATGCATGATTTAGTGAATCTGCTCCTCTAGCTTGTATAATGGAGCACCATGTTATCTACTTCACAATATATGCAATTGTTCTATGACTATTTCTGGTCTACTAACCCTGAGATGAAGAAATAGTCTTTTCTATCTGCTAAGTTGGAACTGAATGTCTATTCAAAAGTCAAAGGAGAGTTTTCTTTTTTTTCCTTTGGCATAGCAGGTACTCTATTGATATATTTTTGGTTTATAGGTTGTGTTAACTTTTAAGTTTTTCTACAGTTTAGTATCCCTGTATATTAGATATAAACCCAGCTTGGTGCTGATTACATTTAACAAAAATTTATTAAACTCCTACTCTGTGCAGATCACTGTGATATTTACAGGAGATGCAAAAATAGAAAACTAAACAGTCCCTGCCCTTAAAGAGCTTATATTGAAGGAAATATTGGTTTTAAAAATGTTTTGTATTCTATAAGATAATTTTTACTTATTATTTTGTAGCTATTTCTTTCTGTAGTTTTTATTTTATATATAATATATATCCATGTGTATGTATATGAGTACATATGTGTATATATATATATATAAATATGTATCCATATGTGTGTATATATGTGTCTGCTTTATTACCAGTCACATCAGTCCCTGATGATGAGGTAGATGGTCCTTCTGCTTGCAAAGGTCAATTTCTCTGCATGTACCCTTGATTTAATCTTTGACTGTCTTTATCCATCAGATTACCCTATTACTCCCAGTTTCTTCATTATCTCTATAGTTTTCCTTCTCTTCCTATATACTGATTCCTTCCCTGCCACACCCAAGCATACTCCAAATCTTCAAAAAAAAAAACCCAAAACAAACAAAAACCTTTCAATGTCCAGTAGCAGGCGTCTTATATTTCTCCAGCTCTCCTCAGTTAAATTTGAAAAAGCAATCTATATTCAAGGGTCTCCATTTCCTTTCCTTCCACTCTCATAGTCAGAATTAAGGATTTTGAGATGAAAGCAACCTTCAAGGCTGTCTTTTTTTTTCCTCACATCCATCTCTTAGAATCCCTTCTTTCCTTTAAGACAGAGCTCAAATGTTAGCCGGAAGACTCTCCTGAAATGTCCTCAGTTGGTAGTTCCTTCCCCTCAGAATCTAATTTTCAATTAAAAGCCAGAGGTTTACTAGATTTTTCTTAAAGTTCTACCCAGGGGACAGCTAGGTGGTGCACTGGATAGAGCATCAGTCCTGACTTCAGGAGGACCTGAGTTCAAACCTGACCTCAGACACTTAACACTTCCTAGCTGTGTGACCCTGGGCAAAGTCAATTAACCCCAACTATCTCAGCAAAAAAAAAAAAAAAAATTCTAGTCAGTACTTGATACATGCCCCGTAGCAGATAGAGCTCTGAAAGAAAGAGTCAGCAAGAACTGAAGTGAAATCCAGTCTCAAACACTTACTATTTATGTAACTCTGGGGTAAGTCACTAAACTTCTGTCTCTGTTTCCTTATATAAGAAATGGGGGGGAAATAATAACACCTTACTTTCTGGGGTTGGTAGCTATTAGCCTTAGATCAAATAAGATATTTGTAAAGTGTTGGCCACTAGTTGTTGCTCAATGCTGCTGAACTCTGCAGCCAAGTCTTTCTATCTTCCACTACCTCTATGTATACCAAATAATTGTTTTAAAATAAATTTATGATTTATTATCAGTAAAAATTATTTTACAGTAAATTTAATATCAGTAAATATTTGATTTGTATGACAACATTATATACCTATATGTCCTGGGTCCAGTAAAACTTTCTCAGGCAAAAAGGGGTAAAGAGTGGGAAAAGTTTATAAGGTTCCAGGCCTCACCTCTGTGCACAGCTTGCAGCCCATCTTCCTCAGTACAAAGCTCAAGACTCTGCCTCGCAGTGCACCATTCTGATGCCCATGGAACTTTGTTCTGCACGTGATCCAATGCGGCGCAGCCTCAGATCGAGCCTCGTGCAGGCTCCCGCCCGCAAGTCACGAGCTGCCCTTAGGCCTCCGGGACGTCCTGCTCACCAGCTGCTTTCCAGCCTCTGACCCTCAACTTCCATGCCGGCAGGCGACAGCCCCGCTCAGCCCTGAAACCAACCACCCGGATCTGTCCTTGCTGAGAAATGGCGGGAGTGGGAGGCAGCGACGGTGAAGCTCTGGCCCCCAGGGTGGAGGTAACCGCCTGAGGGAAGCGAGGACAGACAGCCCCTCAGTTTCCGCGGGTCGGCGCCTTCAGGCCGTTCTTGGAGGAAAGATAGCCGGAGGAGAGAGGGGTGACGAGTGGTGCCAAGGTGCCGCACGCCCTCCCCACTCAATGAATTTCCTCCACATACCTTAGGATAATATCTCTTTCCTGAGGCCCCACTTTCTCCCGGAGTCCAAGGGCGCTAGTGATCTTACAGTAGAAGCTGTCTGCCTGGAGATAAGGGGCAGATGTGAGAAATGTTCTAGTATGTATAAGACTTGGTGGCTAATTGGATATTGGAAAACACGAGCTTAAATGAGACCAGTTTCAGTTAAATCATTGAAGTATAGGCCAAAATAAGCTCAATGTTGATCTTTTCTTAAAAAAAAAATCCTGAACTTAATAAACACCAAAAAACAAACAAACAAAAAACACAAAACAAACAAATTCTGAGTATTACTGTGTAGAAGGTAGAATAGAACAAAAGGATTGTATAGGAAACAGGGAATTTCTCTAATATACTTCTTGCTTTAAAAAAAAAATAATAAATTCAACTTTTTCTTTTCAAGGTTGTCCTGCTGGTTTGTGTTCACTACTGTATCTTTCTTTGTACTTTTAAAAATGTTTCATTGTCTTTTTCCCCCTTCTTTTTCTGTGGCATCACCATTGATTACTACTCTCTTCCTCAACTCTCAGCCAAAAACAAAAAGAAAAAAACAAACAAAATAAAACAAACAAAAAATCCATGTAACAAATTAGTCTACAAATCCTAATCATTTACAAGACCCAAATTGTGATTTCTGACCACTTTTTAAAGACCTTTGGCTCTTATTGTCTCTCAGTAGCCTTGTAGCCTATGCTTTAGGTATTTTTGGCTTGACTGGTTGAATTGGTAGATTGCCTTCTTGTTTATCTGTGCTGATGCCAACTTTTCCAACAGCTCCCCTTTCCTGTAGTCTATGGTATTCTGGCTGATTGTGTCATTTTCTGGTGAAAGAATTTTCTTGTAGTTTCTTTTTAAATGTATTTTATTACTAATTTTTGTTTTTAAATTGCTTAAATTTCCCCCTTGTTCTTTTCTTTTTTCATTTATAATAAGGACTTTAAAAAGAAAAAGAGAAGAAAGAAAAAACATCAGCAAAACTGATTAACAGTGAAAAATGTTATTTGCAGTTTTTAAACCCTTCTCATCAGATTTCATGGTCATTATTTGATCTGGTTTGATTTTAATTTTTATTTTTCCTGGTTCAGGTATAGATGAGTTAGATTTCATAACACTATCTGCTGGGAGCATGCAGTTCCCCGCGGAGGCTGGACCTCCACAACTATCCAGACAGGCATTCTGAAGATGAGTCTTATCAGCTTCATTTCATAGTAACTCCAAAGTTTCAAACATGATTTAATACTAGTTCAAAGAATAATGAGGTCCTTCATGAACTTAATTTGGGGCTTAAATGTGTCTTGTAAATGAATTACTACATTAAAAACAATTGATACATTTAAAATCATTTTAGAAGAAATGTTAATTTTGAATGTTTTATTAAGCAATAGCCAGAAATGAAAACTTATTGTTTACTCTCAACTTTTCTGAGGTTGATAATGAATTTTTTTGTGCAATTATGTTATAATAAAACACTGGAGTAGGAGTCAGGATACCATCTGACTCTGCCTATTTCCTCACCTGTAAAATCAGGATTGGAGTAGACAAATTAATCCTAAAAGATTCTGTGATTCTGTTTTTAATTTAGATGATAGAAATGAATGAAGAGTTAAGAAGAACCAGAGAAGAAATTGTGACAGGATTGAACATGTTCTTGGAAGATAATGGTATGTTTTCTCAAGTTCTTTTACTATTAGTATTTAAGAAAGGTAGACTTTGTTTTTAAAGTTACTTTAATTATAATAAAATAAGTTGATGGAACAAAGTCAAAAGAGGAGGTGGTAAGGATTTGAAATAATAACAAGGTGAAAAAATTAATCTTTAAGCACTTTTTCTTTAAAAGAATACAGAAGAAAAATTGGATGAAAATACACAAAGCCTTTGAAGTGGAAAATAAGAATTTTGAAGGAAATATCAGCCACAATCTTCTCAGAAAAGAGAAAAACCAAGGTTACTTGTTGAGAGCAAGGGAATTTGGAGGAAAGTTGGAAATCTGAAAAAAGTGGAAATTAGTTGGCATAACTGCTATTTGAAATGTGATGGGGATTTAAGACAGGAAGAATAAAAGTATTGTTCAACTGCAGTAATATCCAAACTGTATTCAGTGAGTATAGTTTGATTTTCCCCAGAAATTCTTGACAGTTCAGGATTAGACATGGGCCATGTGCACATTAAAAATTACTCAGAGAATTCCTGGCAAATCAGGAATAGCCACAGATTAAAACAAAAGATTCTCGGATGCTAGTGAAAAATTGTTAAAATGATAGGCCATGAAGCTCTAGGATGAGTAGGGAGACAAGAATATTCTATGACTACAAGAATATAGAATAATCGAAGGACTAGGGATCACAAAGAGGGTGATGAGGTGATTTAATAGCACTGAGGAAATGGGAAAATAAAAAGATAGTAATTGGGAATTTTGAAACTTGAGATCTTGAAAAGTTTGGGGATTATGACATGGTGTGCTTTTTCAGTAAGCACCTGGAGTGGACTGGAGATGAAAGATCATTAATGCTTATTAAATTATAGAAATATGAGCTCAAGATGTTAGTTAGTTAACAATATGGAAATACCAAGGATATTTGAAACAGTGTGGGGAGAAGAATATTGAGAGCCAAGTGATAAAATCATTGTAAGAGATGGGATGATATTCTTAAAAGAAGAAAAAGTTATTGATATAAGCTTCCAATGTATATTCCCTTCCCTCAGACTATTAATATAAATGATACTTTCTGTTTCTACAGATACCACTGACTACATATTTCTTGTCTATGTAATTCCTTTTCAATCATTACAACTGGGATTTAAATACATTTACTTTACATCATCAATTGTTACTTTTTTTTCTTTTTTAGGTTTTTGTGACACTACTCTCTCCTGCACTTTCTGTTTTCCTGTCTGCTTATTCTTCATCAATGTCATACTTACTTCTCATGCTTACCTATGCTTATCCACCACATTTCTCCAACAATCACCTTGTGTCTATTTTGCATATCTTTGTATCTTGTGTGTCTTGGCTAGCCTATAAATTTCTCGAGGGCAGAGACTATTTTCAGTTTTTTCTTTGTATTTCCAGGGTTTGAAACAATGCCTAGCACATATTAAACACTAAATAAATGCTTATTGTTTTGTGGATTGATATATATTCCTTTGTAAAATACAAAATACTTTACATTATTGAAATTCACAAATACCTTTTGAGATAAATAGCAAAAATATTATTCACTTTATAGCTGTGGAAACTGACGCTCAAGGACAAGTAAGTGATATAACTGGAAATTGTCTTTAGTGTTTTATGGGCCTCCTTGCATTTTTTCCTGTGACAATATCAGAACTAGAGACAGTAAATGGAAGTTTCAGGCAGGAGAATTTTGGTTTAGTGTAAGGAAATATTTCCTAATGATTAATAGTATGCCAATATAAAATAGGCTATGTTGGGAAGGAGTGATCATCTCTTTGCTGAAGAGGTTCAAGAAAAGACTGGATGAGCATTTAATAACCCAAATGGTCATATAATAAAAGGAATAGAATTCTTGTTCAATTGATGCTGTCCTCCTTTGGGACCATATATACATGTTACTTTGACTTTTTTTTTCCTTTTGTCTTTTTTTTTAGTGCTATGTGTTATAGTCAGTATTATACTCTTTCTATGGGAAAATATGTTTGAAGGTCTAGACAGAAAATTAAGCTTTTAGAACATAATTGATGTAAATTTTGAGTTCTCTGTGTGAGTTATATATGTGAGACAGAAATAACATAGTGGAAGAAGCACTGGATTTTCCAAGTATTATTCACAACACAATAACAATTACATAATTAAATAGATTAACTTTATTGCAACTTTTATTTGATTATAACATTAAACTCAAAACCTGTATACTTAAATCTATATAGTAACATACTCTTGTGCCATGATCTGCTCATGCCTTTAAAATATTAAAGGCATAATTGCTTAGCACTCTGTCATAGAATTTGAGTTGGATGGATCTCTGAGGTCTCCTGATCTGAGATTTGCTTGATTTATATAACATTCCTAACAAATAGTCATCCAATTTCTATTTGAAGATCTTCAGTGGTGGGGAACTCATTACTTTTTAAGGCAATTTATTTCTTTTTGGAAGAGCACTAATTTATAAGGGGAAAACTTCCTAATATAACGCCAAAATTAAGTCTTTCTGTAACTTCCACTCAATGTTCCAAGTTATTCTAGGGCCAAACAAAATAAGGTTAATCATTCTTCCATGTAATAGTCACTCAAGTACTTGAAGATCATGACCTTGACTCCCTCTTTCCAATTCACTTCAGCAAATGTTTATTCACTGCTGTTTTGAACAAAGGGTTGTAAAGAGGATTGTGCTAGATTTTGGGTTTCAAAGAACCAAGGAGTTTCTTAGGGAGTTACATTCTTCTGGAAGATTATGATAGGTATCAAGATAAATAAGATAAAAAGTAGAATGTGATAAAAGTAGAGTTCTAAACACAGTACACCAAGAAAATATTAAGAAGGGTGAGCTAATTTAAATTTACATACAAGATCCTTATATAATTTAGTTTTTTTTTTTTTTTTGCTTTTTGCTGAGGCAATTGAGGTTAAGTGACTTGCCCAGGGTCACACAGCTAGGGAATGTTAAGTGTCTGAGACCAGATTTGAACTCAGGTCCTCCTGACTTCAGGGCTGGTGCTCTATCACTGCGCCACCTAGCTGCCCCTATAATTTACTTCTTAAATAAATATTTCTGCATTGTCTTTGTTATGATCCTCACTAATTTATCAATAAACTTCTATTCCATTTCTAATGGAAATCATTCAAACCTCAGTTATCAGACTAAAGGATTCTAAAGTTATGAGCAAGAAAACAAAAAAATTTAAGAGCAAAGGTAGTGTTTTCTTCATCACTGTTGACTGAAGGCAAAGTCTTTAGAAGAAAAAGTTGACATATTTGAAAAGTGAACAGCTAATTAAGAAGATAGTGGCTAAGAATGGCTTTTACATTTTGGAACCATAGTTTCAAATATAGGAGTGATAAACTAGAGATAACATATATAATAAGGACTGATTTTTTTAATTGCAAATTTAATAAGGAGAATTTTGAATTGAGAAAGAAGTAGAAGAAAACTGCTCATATACAATGATCAAGTGAAATACCATTAATAGATTAAGGTTCAATATGGGAAAAAAAAGTACAAATAATTAGAGCTACTTAAAGGGGAATGACCTCTTTCTCTACTTCACACTAATGGTTTCTCCAATAATGTTGGTTTTCAGTACAGATAATATGAGCATTTGTTAAGTTGTAGAGATATTTTTTGTCCATGAATTGGTTGAACTATATCTTAGGTGTTTTTCAGCTATGAGATTCTGATATGTGGGTGCTTCATTGAAAATTTGTGCCAAAGGTGAAATTACCTGTTTCCCTTCTACAGTACTCCCCCCCATGCCTAATTTTCTGTCCAAAATAAGTATTGCAGATATTTTCCACATCTTATGTTAGAAACTAGAAGCTTAGATGTGTGTGCATCTTAAAACTATAAAATATTATGAATATATTATGTCCCTAAAAATACTATGAAACCTCACCAAAAGCCTGTTCCATCTCCTTAGATCCCTTATGGCAAAATAGTCATCTCCAGAACGAAAATACTTTATCATAGAATAAAGGACTGATCTCTTTCATAACCAGTCTCCAGTGGCTACCCAGGAACAAGACTTTTGTGTTCTACTTTTCTCTAAACAGCTCTGAAATATCTACCAGACAATTAAACTTAATACTCCTTTTGGTTCAATTTAATTAAATTCAATATTATTGACTTTGTAATATACTATAAAAGGTCTGTAGTGAAGTAGAAGGATAACTAGACATACATATTCCATTCCCTGATGAACTTTACTTTGGGCCTTTTTTTTTTTTTAAAGATTGCCTCTTTTGACTGAAATATTATCTTCAATGTTACTAGATTCATTCCTTTTCCTATTTTGAATAGCTTCTCAAAGTCTACATCTTCTATAAATATTTTCTAATTATTGAAAACTTTTTTCTGTTGAAGTTAAGTGTTTTAAAAGCAAAAAAATTAAACTTCAAATGTAGCCTGAAATTTGATATAATTGATCAGTGGTTTTATCTTTTTCTATCTGCTACTTCCTTTCCCACTTGTCTATAAATATGTGCACATTCCACCTATCTTTAAAGAACTTAAACTTGATACTTCTTTTAGCTACTTATCTTCCTTTGTCTTTTTTCTCTTTTACTGCCAATCAATAAACACTTATCAAATGCCTACTATGTGCCAAGCACTGTGCTAAGCTCTGAAGATGTAAGAAAGACAAAAGATAGGTCCTGCCCTTGAGCTCACAGGGAAGACAATATGCAAAAAAACTATGCACAAACAAATTATATACAGGATAGATTGGATATAATCAATATAGGGAAGATATAAGAATCAAGAGGGATGGACAGAAACTTCATTTAGAAGGTGAGATTTTAACTAGAATTTGGAGAAAGCCAAAAGATAGAAATGGAGAGGGGGAATTCTAGGCATGGGGATTGACTGCTAGTAAAAATACTTGGAATAGAGAGATGAAGTGTATTGTTTGAAGGAGAGTTAAGAGGTCAGTGACACTGAATTGAACATACATTCCCTTGGGGAAGGTACTGATGGGGTGTAAGGCATAATAAAGAAAATTGGAAAAGTGTGTGTGAGAGGAAGGGAAGCCAATTATGAATGGCTTTGAATGCCAACACAGAATTTTATATTAGATCCTGGAGATATTGGTCAAATTAGATGTTATATCTTCTCTAACTCATAGATTTCATCTGCTTCATTGTAAGTTTGTGTCAAAGAAAAAATTACCAGTTTCCCCTCTGCAACGCTGCTCCACACCCAATTTTCTGTCTAAAATCACTTTTGTATATTTTGCATATTTGTAAGTTGTAAATATTACATATTTCTTATAGAGGCACTGGTGTTGACCAAGCAGGAGAAGGGTAATAGTGGTGGTTTGGTTAGATCTGCCCTTTAGGAAGATGATTTTCACAATTGACTAGAGTATGTACTAGGATAATGAGATACTTGAGGCAGGGAGACCTACCAGAAGACTACTGAAATATCTCAAGCATGAGGTGATAAAGGCCTGACAAATTCCTGGGATACTCACATTTTTTTTTGGTTTATTGGATCACCACCTACTCACATCTAGTTTCTGATCCCATTTCTCTCTTGGAGCTACTTTTTCAAAGGCTGCATGTAATCTATTAACTAGCAAATCTGATGACCTTTTAATCTAGCCTCCCCTTACTTGTTTTGCAAAAATGAAGTTCCTGGGCAATTTCCATTGATCAAGGATAGGTAGAGCATAATGAAAATTGAAAGGAATTTGCTTATTCCAACTCAAATATGATGCTGATGTATAGGAATTTTCTCTACTAAGAGAAGTAGATTCTCTTGAGAGAGGGAGTCTAATAACTATGGAGCAAAGTTGGAGGCCAAAATATAAAGAAACAAATATATTAGCATGCCAGGGAAACTGCAGATAACAACTTCAGCCTTCTAGGGTACTTTTTTTTTTAATAAGGCCTTCCTAGAGTATATAGTCAATTAGCAGTGTTTTGTGGCAACTAAGTAGAGATAAGTAACACATTTCACAGAAGAAAGATGGATAGAGAAAGGGGAAATCTTAAAAGGATGCTAGAGGTAGAGCATGTAGGCAGGGGGAGGAATATGATTTTTATTTTTTTTTTCATTTTATTAAAGCTTTTTATTTGCAAAATATACGTATGGGTAATTTTTCAACATTGACCCTTGCAAAGCTTTCTGTTACAAATTTCCCCCCCTAGTTCCCACCCCTCCCCTAGGTGGCAGGAAGTCTACTATATGTTAATTATGTTAAAATACTTGACAAATCGAATATATGTATACATATTTTTACAGTTATCTTGCTGTGCAAGAAAAATCAGGTCTACAAGAAAAAAAAATCTGAGCAGGGAAACATAATGCAAGCAAACATCAATAGAGAGCATGAAAATGCTATGTTGTTCCACACTCAGATCCCACAGGCCTCTCTCTGGGTGTATATAGCTTTCTTCATCACTGAACAATTGGAACTGGTTTGAAACATTTCACTGTTGAAGAGAGCCACATCCTTCAAAATTGATCTTCATATAGTTTTGGCATTGCCGTGTATAATGATCTCCTGGTGAGGAGTATGGTTTTGAGGGAAATATTAGCCAATGGCAGGGTTTTTATCTCCATGAGATGTTGTTACTTATTCTAGAGAAGGAGACAAGGGAAAAGTGATCAGTACTTTTACATTTGTGAATGATGCCCCTTTAGATAAAACTGCATATTTAAGATAATAATTAAATACATACTGTAGTTGGATAAATCATCTATTTTTTACTATGTCCTTATATATACATATATATATATATATATTTAATATGTTTTCTCATGTACTGTTTGGGGACTTTCTGTTATTAGACTATCAGATGATTGGGGTAGGAAGTCCCTGTATTATTAGTTCATCAAAATGCTACAAAATGTTTGTGGTTTCTATTTTTTCCCCTCATTGGTTTAAGGGAATTTATGTTTGGGATTATGAATTTAATCCCATATTAAGCAGAATGAATTTAAAAGACAGATTTGACATAAGAGAATTTCTGGGTTGCCTAGGTGCAAACCTAAGTTTGTTGCACAAAAGAGCTAAAATAGAACTCAGGCCACTGTAGTCATTTTCCTAAAAGAGCTGTCTTTACTTCTGTTAGAAGAGACTATAATAGTAAAGTAGTGGATGACAAGTAGTTGAGTGAAGAATCAGCAAAGAATAGTATACTGAACAAAGGAGATTAGCAAATAATATTAGCAATTCTGAGAGAAAACAAGATGTCCATTTAGTGGACATAGTCTACCTCAGTAGTGTTAATGGTTTGACTTACCTGTGTAATCTCTCCCAGAAAATTGTGTGAGAAAGTATGCTCTGATGGTTTGGACTGATTAGGCGAGGGGATGGGTATATTCTTATTATTTACCTCATTAAAAAATGTAAATAGCTTTGCTTTGCCTTAATGTTATCTCTAGTTTATCCAGTAAAGAGAAACATCATATAATGACTTATTAGCTGTAGTGTGTAGAAGCAAATTCAAAGCTTGCTTTGAATGTGGGTGTAGCATTTAATGGCCCATAGTTGAGGATGTCCTAAAATGCACACTTCCCTTCATATTACTCTATGTTCTATCCAGGTTAAACTACTTGCTATTCCTCAATCTAGATCTTCCACCACTAGCTTCTATACATTTGTACAGACTAATCCTAATGACTATAATATAGGTCTTCCTCAACTCCTATTATGAGACATCTTTATATTTCTTAAATTAAGAATAGTGGCTAAATTAAGTTCAGCTATCACATTTATTTAGTTGAAAAATCTATGCTGAATTTGGCATTATATAGTTCCTGGGTTCAAATCCTGTACTATCTTGGACAAAACATTTTATAACTCTGCGTTTAGTTTCCCCATTTAAAATTAATTCTCATAGGAATTAGACTTGATATCTTTACATAGTTAATTACTCCAGTCTTTGGATGATAAGCAGCCTGTCATCTTATTCCCATAACTTTCAACATCTTTAAGGAATTTGGCAACCTATCATGTCTGCACCTCCTTCTCTTAGAATGCTGTCTCATAGTGACATACTAATTCAAAAAGTTTAAAATGTTGGGATTTGATCTTAGAATCAGGGCTCCTTTTACATAGAATTTATTTGTTCTTTCCTTTGGTGGCAAGTAGAAAAGAGTGTTGAAAGCACTAAAAAACCTTATTTGTGAAAATTTGTTCTGAGCTACATGTAGTTAATCATAGGCTTAAAGTTATTCAATTCTACCCTGTAACTTTAACCTGAACATTAGTTTCTGGACACATCCCTCAATTATTTATTTGTTTTATAAATGCCTTCAACTTTAAATGTAAAAAAATTGTCAATAGGTTTTTTTTGTCTGTGGTTCTCTCCAGATTGTATTGTAAATCCAGATTGGATTGTAAAACTCCTATATGGCAAGGACCTTATCTTATTTGTTTTGGATAGACTTCTATCACTCTTGTCCTTTGCTATGGAAAGCTATGGAAAATAAGAGTGTTGAGCAAGTTTCTTTGCCTATAAAATGAAGAATTTGAGCTAATTGACTTCTTAAGGTCCTTTCCAGATCCTTAATTCCTATACTTCTCAATTTGCTGAATAAATTACAACTGGTGAAATTATTGTTTAATACCTTATTTAGGATGTAGCCTAATGTCAAAGTACATTAGTTCTCTTATATTCATTCAATTTAGAAGAAGACGATGTTAGTTTGGAAGGACTTGAGGAGGAAGAATTTGACATTCTTGAGGTATGCAAAATTTTCAAAATACTTTTAAGTCAGTATGTGTAAGATTATTCAAGAGCAAATTTTTCTGTCATATTAAGTAATAGTAGATTATCAATGGTATGTCAAGTAGTGATTTGAAAGACATGTAGTACTTACCAAAATAATTCATGAATTCTTGTGGTCTAAAATGATGCATTTAAGTTACATTAATTTAAAATTTTATCCTATCAGTTAATTCTCAAGAGAGCAATATTTTTTCAAATTTTTATCTTCTAAGTGAAATTTAGCAATTAGAATTAACTGGCTTTATATACTGTATATATTGCTGCACTGATCTGATTCTGGGGAAAATTCCAAAATAGAAGTTTTTCTTATTCATTAGTCTAACTCTCTTTTTTAAGTCCCTTTCCTACTGCTTAGTTTCCCTATTAAATAAGACTCCTATATGCATTCTGTTCTCTTGGCTGGCCAGATCTTCTACCTTACTATACTACCCAGATCTGCTCTTTCTATGCTATCAAGTTCTTTCTTCTGACTACTTTACTATTCTCTCTTCCCTCTTGCCCTACCTTTTCGGCATAAAAAACTGAAAGCTCTCTAAACGTTTTAATATTATTTGCTTTTTTAAAAGAGGAGGTTCCTTAATCCTAGGGTATCTTTAATTTGTCAGAAATCATGCAGAATGGGGGCAATATTTGAAGAAAAGGACCATGCAACCCTTAAAATATAACTATAATGTATTTACACATTAGACACTAGTTTTAATATTTTTCTTTTCAAAGGAAGAAGAAACAGAAACTCTAAGTGAAGATGATAGTTCCAAAGAAGTACATAATATGTAAGTAAATTATAAACATATTTCAAATTCATAGCATATAGGTATAAGGCACAAAAGAATTCATGATTTAATGGGAATATATTTTTTCTACAATTAAATTTCTTTGAAAGCAGTTGAAAATTTAGATTCATTATCAATTACAATAACTTGCTTTATATGTTCATATAATTTTTTGTCTGTGGTTCTCTCCAGATTGTTCTTTCTAATGGCATATCATGATATAATTTATCACAAATCTACAATTTGACTTTATTATGTTATTATTTATGCAAATGTAAAGGAGGTAATCTAACTAAAAAGAATTCACTTTTTGAACTGGATTTTTGATTATAAATTCCCTCTGTTAACTTTAAACAATGTCATGAAACCATATTGAAAAGGAAACAAAGAAAAGTTAGTATAGTTTCCCTGTCTTTTTTAACTACTCCCTGCTCACCACACCAGATTTCATAAATAGGTTGATCACCTCTTGTTCTGATAGAAGCATCTACCTAAAGCAGAAATAGTTTGTGTCTTTTATCTTGTTCATTAGTTTTCAGTGATATCTGATTCTTCATATCCTTATTTGGGATTTTCTTGGTGAAGATACTGGAGTGGCTTGCCATTTCCTTCTCCAGCTCATTTTATAGATGAGGAAATTGAGGCAAACTGGATTAAGTGACTTGCCTATCATCACCCAATTAGTATGTCTTTAAAGTAAGATTTGAGCTCAGGAAGAAAAGTTGTCCTGACTCTAGTCCAGGCACTCTATCTAGCTGCCTTTTACCAGGTTATACCCTAGGAAAAACTTGCAAATTTTTATCTTAGGCAAATAAATAATGTTTTAGTTTATATACTTATATCTTAAGTTAATTTTATATATCAGTTCACACATCTTATTCCTCTATTATTAGACTTTAACCTCCTAGAGTACAGGGATTTTATTTCTCTCCTCAGGGTTGACACAGTTATTTACATATTGTGTTGTCATTCTTCAAATTCTTTGTCATAAAGTGAATATACCAATCTAACTAAAGTTAGAAAAAAGATCCATCCATAGGTAGATCATATAATGACAGATTTTTTTATTTCAGTATTTCTTGCAGAATATGTACCAAACTTTAAAAATGTTAGAATAGGTCTTTTTTTTTAAAAAAAAGATTTTTCATTTAATTTTAGACATATCTTATCAATTGTACTTTAACCAGGTCAAGTATATATTTTAAAACATAATGTGTTTATGTAAAAAAAATCACAGACATGGCCTTTAAAAATTATTTTTACAATTGAGTAAGACCTTAAAAGTTCTTAAACCTCAGTCACAGATAAATATTAAAATACAATTTTATGATGAAAAAAACCTGAAGATAAAATCTAAGAGAATTTTTGCAAACAAGAGCATAATAGGCACAGTAGACTTCAGAGCAAACATGTTACTCCAATAAATGTGAAGGCTGATTGGTTTTTTTTTGTTTGTTTTTTAGTGTTTGTTCTTTTTTAGTGAATGTGTCAGCCCAATTTTTTATACGTATATATATATATATATTTATATAGTTATCTTGCTATACAAGAAAAATTGGATCTACAAGAAAAAAAACCTGATAAGGAAAACAAAATGCAAGCAAACATCAACAGAAAGTGTGAAAATGCTATGCTGTGGTTCACACTCAGATCCCACAGGCCTCTCCCTGGATGTGTATGGCTTTCTTCATCACTAAACAATTGGAACTGGTTTGAAACATTTCAACATTGAAGAGAGCCATGTCCATCAGAACTGATCATCATACAGTCTTGTTGTTGCCATGTATAATGATCTCCTGGTTCTCCTCATTTCACTTAGCATCAGTTCATGCAATCATGAAATCATCCTGCTGGTCGTTTCTTACAGAACAATAATATTCCATAACATTCACATACCGTAACTTGTTCAACCATTCTCCAGTTGATGGGCATCCATTCAGTTTCTAGTTTCTAGCCACTACAAAAAGGGCTGCCACAAACATTTTTGCACATGTGGGTTCCTTTCCCTCCTTTAAGATCTCTTTGGGATATAAGCCCAGTAGAAACACTGCTGGGTCAAGGGGTATGCACAGTTTGATAACTTTTTGAGCATAGTTCCAAATTGCTCTCCAGAATGGCTGGATCCGTTCACAGTTCCACCAACAATGTATCAGTGTCCCAGTTTTTTCACATCCCCTCCAACATTCATCGTTATCTTTTCCTGTCATTTTAGCCAATTTGACAGATGTGTAGTGGTATCTCAGAGTTGTCTTTGATTTGCATTTCTCTGATCAATAGTGATTTGGAGCACCTTTTCATATGACTAGAAATAGTTTCAATTTCCTCATCTGAAAATTGTTCATATCGTTTGACCACTTATCATTTGGAAAGTGGCTTGAATTCTTATAAATTTGAGTTATTTCTCTCTATATTTTAGAAATGAGGCCTTTATAAGAATCCTTACATGTAAAATGATTTCCCAATTTATTGCTTCCCTCTTAATCTTGTCTGCATTAGTTTTGTTTGTACAAAAACTTTTTAAATTAATATAATCTATATTATCTATCTGGTGTTAGTTCCAGTTCTTTTTTGGATACAAATTCCTTTCTTCTCCAGAGATCTGAGAGGTAAACTATCCTATGTTCCTCTAATTTGCTTATAAGATCACTCTTTATGTCTAAATCATGAACCCATTTAGATTTTATCTTGGTATGTGGAGTTAGGTGGGTCAAGCCCTAATTTCTTCCATACTAGTTTTCAATTTTCCAGCAGTTTTTGTCAAATAATGAGTTCTTATCCCAAAAGCTGGGGTCTTTGGGTTTGTCAAACACTAGATTGCTGTAGTTATTGCCTATTTTATCCTGTGATTCTATCCTATTCCACTGATCAGCTACTCTATTTTTTAGCCAGTACCAAATAGTTTTGATGACTACTGCTTTATAATATAGTTTTAGATCTGGCACAGCTAGGGCACCTTCATCATCTTTTTTTTTTCATTAATTCCCTTGAAATTCTTGACTTTTTGTTCTTTTAGATGATCTTTGCTACTATTTTTTTTCTAGATCTGTAAAATAATTTCTTGGGAGTTTGATTAGTATGGCACTCAATAAGTAGATTGATTTAGGTAGTATTGTCAATTTTATTATATATTCATTAGGCCTATCCATGAGCACTTGATATTTTTCCAACTGATGAGGTCTGACTTTATTTGTGTGAAAAGTGTTTTATAGTTTAGTTTGTATAGTTCCTTACTTTCTCTTGGTAAATAGATTCCCAATATTTTATACTATCAACAGTTATTTTGAAAGAAAATTTCTTTTTTGTATCTCTTGCTACTGAACTTTGTTGGTAATATATAAAAATGCTGATGATTTATGTGGATTTATTTTGTATCCTGCAACTTTGCTAAAGTTGTGAATTGTTTCTAGTAGTTTTTTAGTTGAGTCTCTAGGGTTCTCTGAGTATACCATCATGTCATCTGCAAAGAGTGATAATTTGGTTTCCTCATTACCTACTCTTAATTCCTTTAATCTCTTTTTCTTCTTTTACTGCCAAAGCTAACATTTCTAATACAATATTAAATAGTAATGGTGACAGTGGGCAGCCTTGTTTCACTCCTGATCTTATTGGGAATGGTTCTAGTTTGTCTCCATTACATATAATGCTTGCTGATGGTTTTAAGTAGAAGATACTAATCATTTTAAGGAAAAGCCCGTTTATTCCTATACTCTCTAGTGTTTTTTTTTTTTTTAATAAGAATGGGTATTGGATTTTATCGAATGCTTTTTCTGCATCTATGGAAATAATCATATGATTTTTATTAGTTTGGCCATTAATATAATTGATTATGCTGAGAGTTTTCCTAATATTGAACCAGCCCTGCATTCCTGGTATAAACTTATTTAAAATTTTTGCATCAATATTCATTAGGGAAATTGGTCTATAGTGTTCTTTCTCTGTTTTCACCCTACCTGGTTTAGCTATCAGCACCATATCTGTATCACAGAAGGAATAGTATACCTTCTTTCCCTATTCTTTCAAATAGTTTATATAGTATTGGAATTAATTGTTCTTTGAATATTTGTAGAATTCACATGTAAATCCATCTGGCACTGGAGATTTTTTTCTTAGGGAGTTGATTAATAGCATGTTCTATTACTTTTTCTAAAATGGGGCTATTTAAATAATTTATTTCCTCTTCTGTTAACTTGAGCAATCTATATTTTTGTAGATATTCCTCCATTTCATTTAGATTGTCAGATTTATTGGCATAAAGTTGAGCAAAATAACTCCTAATTATTGCTCTAATTCCTCTTCATTGGTGGAAAGTTCTCCCTTTTCATTTTTGAGACTAACAATTTGATTTTCGTCTTTTATTTTTCTAATTAAATTAACTAAAGGCTTATCTATTTTGTTGGTTTTTTCATAAAACCAACTCTTAGTTTTATTTATTAATTCAATAGTTTTCTTATTTTCAATTTTATTAATCCCCCCTTTTATTTTCAGAATTTCCAATTTGGTATTTAATTGAGGGTTTTTAATTTTCTCTTTTTCTAGGTTTTTTAATTGTAAGCCCAATCCATTGATCTTCTCTTTCTCTATTTTATGCAAGTAAGCATCTAGAGATATAAAATTACTCCTTATAACAGTTTTGGTATATCCCACAAATTTTGGCATGTTGTGTCATTATTGTCATTGTCCTGGATAAAATTATTGATTGTGTCTATTATTTGCTATTTCATCCATTCATTCTTTAGGATTAGATTACTTAATTTCCAATTAACTTTTCATCTGTTTTATCCTGGCCTTATATTGCATGTGATTTTTTTATTGCATCATGATCTGAAAAAAATGCATGTATTATTTCTGCCTTTCTGCATTTGATTTTGAGGTTTTTGTGCCCTAATACTTGGTCAATTTTTGTATAAGTTCCATGAATCTCTGAGAAAAAAGTAAACTCCCTTCTATCTTTATTCAATTTTCTCCAAAGATCTATTATACCTAACTTTTCTAACATTTTGTTTACCTCCTTAACTTCTTTCTTATTTATTTTGTAGTTTGATTTATCTAGTTCTGAGAAAGCAAGGTTGAGATTCCCCACTAGTATAGTTTTGCTGTCTGTTTCTTCTTGCATCTCTATTAACTTCTCCTCTAGGAATTTAGATGCTATATTATTTAGTGCATATATGTTTAGTATTGATATTGCTTCATTATCTATGGTACCCTTTAGTAAAATATACTTTCCTTCCTTATCTCTTTTAATTAGATCTGTCTTTGTTTTTACTTGATCTGAGATCAAGATTGCTACCCCTGCTTTTTTTGTTCACCTGAAGCATAATAGATTCTGCTCCAGCCCTTTACCTCCACTCTGTATTTATCTCTATGCTTTAGATGTGTTTCTTGTAAACCGCATATTGTAGGATTCTGGCTTTTAATCCACTCTGCTATCTGTTTTATGGGAGAGTTCATCCCATTCACATTCACAGTTAAAATAACTAATTCTGTATTTCCTGACATCTTATTCACCCAAAGTTATGTTTTTCTCTTTTCTTTCCCCTTTCTCCCTTCCTTCCTCCCCAGTATTTTGCTTTTGATGACCATCTCCCTCAAACAGTCCTTCCCCATTTAGAACCCTTCCCCCTTTTTTACAGCTTTACCCTAATTGTTCTATTTTCCCTTCTATTAGTCTTTCACTTTCTTTTCCTCCTTTCCTTCCCACTTCCCTATAAGGTGGGACAAGTTTCTCTGTGAAACCAAATATGTTTGATATTCTCTTTTAGAGCCCAATCAGATGAGACTTAAGATTCACCCAATGCTCACCCCCCTCTTTCTTTCCTTCAATTATAATAGGTTTTCTTTGCCTCTTTGTGGGATGTAATTTCCCTTATTTTACCTCCTTTTTCCCTCTTTTTCCAGTATGATTCCCTTTCCACCTCTGGTTTCTTTTTCATGTTATTAAAATAATATCAAATTCTACCTGCATTCTCTAAGTATATCCATAAAAGAAATATAGTTCTCAAGAGTTCTTTCTTTTTACCTTTTTGTGCTTCTCTTAAGTTCTGTTTTTGGAGGTCAGTTTTTTTTTGTTCAGATCTGGTCTTTTCATTAGAAATAGGTGAAATTGACCTATATCATTAAATGTCCATCTTCTTCCCTGAAAGATAATGCTCTTTTTCACTGGGTAGCTTATTCTTGGCTGTAATTCTAGTTCCTTTGCCTTTTGGAATATCAGATTCCAGGCTGTTCAGTCCTTTAAAGTGGAAGCTGATAGATCCTGGGTGATCCTCATTGTGGCTCCTCAGCATTTGAATTGTTTCTTCCTGGCTGCTTGCAATATCTTTTCCTTGGTGCGATAGTTCTGAAATTTAGCCATGATATTCCTTAGGGTTTTTATTTTGGGGTCTCTTTTAGGAGGTGATCAGTGGATTCTTTCAATGGTTGTTTTACCTTCTAATTCTAAAGTATCAGGGCAGGGTTTTTTTTATGATTTCCTGTAAGATAGTGTCTAGGTTCTTTTTTTCATTATGGCTTTCAGGAAGTCCAATAATCCTTAGACTGTCTCTCCTAGATCTATTTTCCAGGTCAGTTGTTTTTCCTAGGAGATATTTCATATTTTCTTCTATTTTTTTTGTTTGATTCTTGAAATCTTGAGTCATTCACTTCCATTTGTTCAATTCTAATTTTTAGTGTATTATTTTCTTTTTTAGTCTTTTTGTAATTGGCTAATTGAATTTTTTGTTCATTGTATTCTTTTTCCATTTCACCAATTTTGTTTTTCAGTGAATCAGTGGTGTCTTTTTCATATCTCTTTTGTAGGGCATTATATGTTTTTTCCATTCCTTCTTGCAATGATCTCAATTCATTTCCCCATTTTCTTCTCTTTTTTCTTTATGCAATCTTACAGGAAAGCCTTGCGAAATGGTGATCAGCTTATGTCTCTGTGTGTTCCTCTGGAGTGGCTTTACCTCAGTGAACCTTAGGATCTGAGGTCTGTTCTTTTCTCTATCCATAAAAGCTGTCTATGGTGAGAGTTCTTTTTTGTTTTTATTCATTTTTTAAAGCTTGAGATCTGTTCAAAGCAAAGGATCGACAGCTGCTTTAATTTGCCCTGGGGCAGTTTGGTTGATTGACTTCTGGTGCTGAGCAATCAGGGCCAAGTCCTGAGTTCTTAGTGGTTTACAATCTACCTTTTATAAAAGGCAGATCTGCCAAAGCACCTGCTTGCAACCAGGACAGAGTGATCTAAGAGGCTCACAGAAACTTCCCAGGTGCTTAGAAACTGCCATACTCTTGAGTCCCAGCCTGTCTTCCTGCCCTGGTCTTTGACTCCAAAATCAGTTTAGAGGCTTAATCTGCTGTTAGTTTGAAAGAAGGTTAGTGGAGGTCACAGAAAGTCATGTCTGCACTCCACCACCTTGGCTCCACCCCCAGAATAGATCTTGATGGAAGGATTCTATGTCTTGATAAAATCAGGAATTTCTGGCATATTGATGTGTAAGTTTCCAGTTTGCCTGACTTGCTTGATAATTTCTGAGAGAAATAAGTTTTCAGAAAGAATCTATTATATATTTATATTGAGCTGATATTTTCCCTCATTTTAATTATTTTTAACATATAACAACCATGCTGAATTACATTAGAAGTAGTGATGGATATTTTACTAATGTGGAATGTTATGCTTTATTTTTTTTGCTTAGTTTTGATTTTGGTATACCAAATTGAACATTGGTGCTAAATAAACTTGGTTAAATAGATCAATTAATTAGCTAAAAATTTCCATTGTCCCGACTGCAGAGCATGTGTTCTATCCACTCTGCCATCTAGCTCTTTCATCCTTTCCATTATCTGATAGGTTTACTTATTAATAAATAGAAATCTTATTTGTTGAAAAAGTACTTAGATTAGTAGACAGCATCAATAATTTGAGTGTAGGGCATATCACAAAAATGTCATCAATTTATCTGTAGAAATTCCAGAGTCAATTACCACTTACTTCTGAATGACATTTTATGCATAACAATTAAACTCACAATTAATTGTTATTAACTTGTAGTAAGGTTGGAACGCCTTTTCCAATTCTTAGATTCTGTGATTTTTATGTCTGTTTTTAAAGCTTTGTTTAAATGCTATGTTCTATAAAGTTGCTTGGTCCCTTAAAAACTAGGAAAATCTTGCATATATTGGCTAAAATGGATATTGTATATACATGTAAAAGAAATAGAAGGGGAGATGGAAAGGTAGAACAAGTTAATCTCCAAATTACTGATTAGAAAAATATCATTAAAGAATTATATAGATCATACCATTATGGATGTAGGAGGCAACATGATAGTGAATGAAATGCTAGAATAGGAAGGAAAAACTTGGGTTCAAATCTGACCTCAGACATTTCATAGTTGTGTGACCTTGGGCAAGCATTTAACTTCTCATAACTTATTTTCTCAAATGTAAAATGGGGATGATAACATCAATTTCACAGGATTATGAAAATCAGCTGAGAATTTTTATTTTACACCCCCCACACACAGAGATATAGATTTTTTTTTCCCCTCTTTAGGATCCTCACAGTAACCCTGTAGTAGGTTTCCACCATCAACCCTTTGGAATTTCCACCACTGCTTGTGTGTATATATAGCAAGAGAGAGAGAGAGACATGCATAATGCATATATGCATATGCATACATGTACATATATGTGCATATATGAATACATATGTACCTATATGTGTATATGTATATGACTGATGATAGAATCCCACACTCCACTTAATATAATTATAGGAATTCTGAAAGCATGTTTGAGTCAGCCATTCAAAGAAAGGTGTAAACTAGGAGTGAATGACTCAATCCATTTAGAAATGTTTGGTCATTGGATGAAGACAGATGACATGGCACAGAAAATGATGGCTAGTAGTTGAAAGAATCAGATATATTTCTATTCCTGTGGTTGAATCTAACATCAAAGTACTCCTGAGAAGTAATTGACTCATCATATCAGTTACTTAGATGAAAATTTTATTAATTTGGAAGAGGTTGGAAGATCTGAAATTTCCTGTCAGGTTGATAATAAGGTGTTAGGAGAAGCAGTGATTTAGCTGCAAAAACCCAGTACAATCTCTAACTCCTGGACTCCTGGATGCCTGGACAGCTTGCTCTCCTGATCTTTCAGAGATGTCTGAGAACTTTATCTTCACAGAACAGAAGGAAAAGTGAGTATTTGGAAGAGAAAAAAGGGCCTTTTCACTGATAGGCAGTAGTCAGGGGTCTTTAAGCTAGTGTGAAGATTTGAATAAATAGATGTCTGTAGCAAAAGAAAGGCTGCCAGATTCACAACACATGGCAAAGCTAGCTAAGAAGATTTCTGTACAATACTTGGACACCAAAAATGTGCAGAAGAATTTCTTTCTATTAAAGCCTTGGAGAAAACCATTGTTAGATTGAACAATGATTAAAAACAGTGAAAGTTTTGTAAGTGAGCTGCTTAGCTACATCAGATGTATCTTTAAATCTTGGTTTAATTTTTGTAAAAATCATAATTATGATTTTAACAAAACATTCTGTTTTTAGAAAAAACTAAATAAAAATATCAATTTCTGTAATTTGATTAAACAATCATATGAGAATAGCAGGAGTTTTGGAAGAATCCATAAGTAAAGCAATTATTAAATTGAATAGTAAGTTCTTTGCCTAAAATAAATTTACAATCTGGTTAGAATATAATTCATCTACACATGAAAAAATTAAATAACAGCATATTAGTTTATAGTGGAATAAATGAAATATTATAAAATGACATAATTTATTATTAAATGTTGAGTAAGGCATGGAATGCTATAATAATTTAAGACAGTTGGACTATAGTTGGATTGAAGTTGTCTGATAGAGCCTTCTTGAAAAAGAAAGAATTTGAACTGGGTCTTGAAAGAGGCACAAATTTGTTTAGATAGAGTAGGGAGGAGGGCATTTTAGTAGAGAGAAATGTCAAAGGAAAAGCTCCAGAAGCATGAAAAAAACAAGAAGTGTTTGAAAGGGAATTATTGAACTATAGGAGAGATTTTTAAAAGATAATTTAAAACAAGGGTGAAAAAGTACATTGAGAACAAAGCCAACATGATGGAACTGTAGGAAGTAATATAGCAAACTGCCTCCCAAAATGGTTCCAGAAAGTTCTGCAAAATGTACCACATGGAAGTCTGATAGAGAAATCCAAGAAAAAGTAAAGGAGTCATTTTTCCTTCCCAGTTTGACATGAGGAGATAATTCTCTGGAAACTGAGGACAGAGTCTGGACACTGGAGTCTAGCCAGGAGATTGCTGAGCATGGAGCACTCCAAAGAAGAAGAAAGGCTATGCACCAGGACAAGAACAGGAACCACACCTATACCATGGTATCCATGTCCTACAGATCCATATTGGGACACTATGCTGGGAGGAGATGCCAGCTGGCAGTTTTGTTATCCATTTTCACATAACAATTAAGCTTATAGTTCAAATTCACAAATTTAGGATAAACTGAGAAAAGTAACTATACCTAGGTCAGAGTGAGGAGCAGTAATGAGCCCTAATAAGTTTACCCAAGAGACTAGTTCTGAAGCCGATAATAGCTATTTGGCTCTGAACTTAGTTGTACAATGAAATCTCATTTCCATTTCCTAATCCTCTTGGAAACCCAGAGAGGAATAACAGGGGTAGGTATGCCAGACCAAATGGGAGCCTAAAGATTTGTCACTATAAACCCGCAGAGCTCCCCATTGACTGATAATGGCTAAGTTCAACAGTAGTCTGTTATTGCTCAGGCTAAAACACAAGTCAGAAATTTGAAAAGCTTAGACCAGTGGGACAGCAGTCAGATTTTGCCCTGGATCGGATCACTTTGAGAAGAATGAAAATTTGCATATTTCCAACCCAAATTGTCCTTGAGATTCTGGAACAATATAAATCTTCAGTACCTCAAGAAAATAGCAACAGGTATCCAGAAATTTGAAGTGTATAGAGCCTGACATATCAAATCCAAAGTTAGTAAGTAGGCTGGAAGAATGAACAAAGAAATTTAAAAATCACCTTATAAAGAGCTATTATAACAGGGATGTTATGAGATAAAACATAAAAGAAGAGACTGACTCCAAAACCCACTATACACAGATTCAAATAAAAAATTCAGATGAGGCATAAATTCAGCTATAATTCTTAGAAGGGATGAAGCAGGAGTTAAAAATTTGAAATGCTTTTATAAATTAATTGGGAATGCTAGGGAAAAATGGAAAAAAAAAACCCTGAAAACTGTGGAAGGAAGAATTAGAAATGGAAATTAACAGCTTTATTGTAGAAGTATGAAACTTTACCAAAGCAGCAAACTTCCTAAAAAAAATTATAATAGGCCAAGTAAAAGCCAATGATCCCATGAGAATGAGAAATATTTTTTAAAAGAATCCATTGATTTACATCCTGAAAAAAATACCAAAATGAAAACTTTTAAGAACATGTCAGACAAAATCCAGAATTTCTAGGTTAAAAAAAAAGCAGCCAGGAAGAACATATCCAAGGATTGAGGAGCCACAGTAAGAAAATCACTCATAATTTAGAAGCCTCCACTTTAAAGGATAAGAGTTTGGAAAATGATATCCCAGAAAATAAAGTATTTAGGCTTATAACTAAGAATAACTTGTCTAGTAAAACTTATTAATAATATGAAGGTTAAAAAAAAGAATCTTTAATGAACTAGAGGATTTCCAAACATTCCTGATTTAAAGAAAAAAAACAGCGCTACACAGGCACTTTGAAGTTCAAACATAGAAATTAAAAGAAATATAACAAGATAAACATCAATGAATAGCGATAAAAGGATAAATTTTTTACATTCAAATATGGGGACCAGATACATGTATCCTCTTTGAACCCTGTTTCTTCCAGGGTCATGGAAAAAACATAATTAAACAAGGTTTGGTGGTTGTTCCATTATGTTTTGATGATCTTAAGAATGGAAAGAGAAAGGATGAGAAAAAAGGAAGGAAAATTAGGGGAAATTATCTCACATAATCAGGGTATATAAGTAGACATAATACTAGACACAAATGACCCTAGTGACTAGAACAGAAGCTATTAAAATAGTCTAAACATGAGATAGTATGAATTAGGATGGTGGTAATGATTTTTAAAAAGAGATGACATCCTATCTACTCTGAGCAGAACCTGCCTTTCCCCCTTTTTGAAACTCTAGTTTTGTTTTAAAAATCCAACTTTTTCTTATTTATTTTTTAATTAAAGCTTTTTATTTTATTTTTATTTCTATATATGAATAGATAATTTTCAACACTCTTGCAAAATCTTGTTCCAAATTTTTTCCCTCCCTTTCTCCCATTCCCTCCCCTAGATGGCAAGTAATCCAATATATGTTAAATATGTGCAGTTCTTCTATTCAAATTTCCACAAATGTCATGTTGCACAAGAAAAATCAGATAAAAAAAGGAAACCGATGAGAAAGAAAATGCAACAAC
The DNA here is from genome assembly GCA_023553655.1 of Myrmecobius fasciatus. Lineage (NCBI taxonomy): Eukaryota > Metazoa > Chordata > Mammalia > Dasyuromorphia > Myrmecobiidae > Myrmecobius > Myrmecobius fasciatus. The sequence continues at coordinate 145,128 of JAJPUD010000604.1, read as the reverse complement.
AACAAAAAGAGTGAAAATACTTTGCTGTGATCCACACTCAGTCCCCACAGTCCTCTCTCTGACTGTAGATAGTTCTTTTCATCACAAAACCATTGGAACTGGCCTGAGTCATCTCATTGTTGAAGAGAGCCACAGCCATCACACTTGATCATAGTATAATCTTGCTAAATCCAACCTTTTTTATTACTTTTTTATGTCAACTCATTTTGAGCTTTAATTCTCCTGATTTTGTTCTTATAAAACTATTCCATGCATTTTAAACATTCATTTTATTTTTCTTATTCTTGCTTCCATATTCTTTACATGTCTTTTAAAAAGTGAATCAGCATACCTCCTGTACATCTGTTAGTCTTTCTAGATTTTTTCCTATATTATCAAAACTTGACCCATTTATTTTTCAGTATTTCATTCTTGTTAGCTTTCCATCTTGTTTGGACAGCTTTAGAATGGATATCTTCTAGGCACCTCAAATTTAATATAAGCAAACAGAAATCATTAACTATATCCTACTTTTAGTATTAAGTTTATCACTATCCTCCTAGTTATGCAGATTTGCAATCTCCGTTCCCTTTTCTGATTAGCTCCACATATCTACTCAATTGCCAAAGTTGCTATTTCTTTTTCTACAATATCTTCACTCTTCATATCCTACCACCCTAGTTCAGACCCCCATCACCTTTCACCTGGGCTGTTGCAATGGTCTCCTTGATTCCAGTCTTTCTCCAGTTCATTCTCTATACATTACAGCTGCTTGAAACATAGGTTTGACCATTTCATGCTTCTCAATAAATGCTAATGCTTCTTCATTGTCTCTAGGATCAAATATAAACTCCTTTGTTTGAAATTTAAATCTCTTTACAATTTACCCTTTCAGTCTTATACATTACTACTCTTCTCATGCATGGATTTTAAGATCTAGCTGTATTGGTCTTCTTGCTAATCCTGTCTTCATGCCTTTGTTGGTTATCCCACATATCTGCAATGCACTGCCTTTTAATTTTTGCCCTGAAATATCACTAGGTTCTTTCAATTCTAGTACTGCCTTCTACATGAAATCTTTCTGATCCTCCCAGACTGTTGTGTTCTACCTCTATTCATTTTGCATGTGTCTATATTTGTATTCATACATATAAAATATAAATTTATAAATCATATTTTAATAAGTTTATATTATTATTTATATTTATTTTCCTTGGGGCAATATATAAACTCTGCTATGTCAGGTACTGTTCCGTTTTTATTATTATATCCCCAACATTTAGCCTAGTTCCATAATGACACAAAAATCGGTGTTTAATTAGTTCTTATCGATTAATTGATGGAAAAGAATGAGACACAAGGGAAGTATATAAGGCATTGTTTGCATCTACACAGTATAAAAAAGAACTAGTAAAAAAGAATCATCAGCAAAGAGAATCATAAGGGAAGCATAACATCAGGAAATTCAAGAAAGGTAGGGAGGAGAAAAACAATTTAAAATACTTCAGAAAGGTAAATGGGGATGAAGACTAAGAAAAGGCCATTAAATTTTGGCAACAGGAGATCTTTCATGACTTTAGGGAGAGTAGTTTCAGTACAATGGGAGAGCTATGTGTCCATAGTGTGAAACACTTGGAATTAGAAAGACCTGAGTTTTAATACTACTTCAAATAGTTATTAGATGTATGATCCTAGATAAATCATTTAACCTCCTTCACTCTCCATTTCCTTATAAGGAAAGTAGAAACAATTATAACATTATCTGGGGAAGGAGGAAAGATGTGAAAATCAAGAGATAATATACATAGAACAAATTGTGAACTTCAAAATGCTATTCAAATGCTAGCTGTCATCATTATTAGAGTGGATGTGGCAAAAAGCCTATTTAAAGGGATTAAGGAATAAGTCAGTAGGGGGAATAAGGGGGCAGCAAATATAAATTACTCTTTCAAAAAACTGTTTTCACATACCTAAACTTGCATATCTCTTGGATCTGTCCCTTCAAAACTCCTCATATGCTACCATCCAAGTTAAGGCCCCTCATCACCTTTCACTGGGGCTATTGCAATGGTCAGAATGGACAGAAAAGAAGAGACAGATGAAGACAAAAGAGAAAATAGACATATATTAGGTTAGTATCTTAAAGGGAGAGTTAGACTGAAAAAAAAAAAGATTTTTTTTGTGTGTTTACTGGATCTAGTACAGGGAGAAAGATATAGTAGTGAAAGATTGGTTTTCCAAGAAGAGAAGAGAGAAGTTATAGAGGAAAGTCCTAAATAGGATCAAGACCACAAGTGAAAAGGTTAACTTTGACAAGGAGGAAGAATAAGCATTCCTCAAAGACAGGAATGATGGAAGAAGTCATGAAGATGAGAAATTTTTGAGAGATTTGAGCAAGATCATGTTGGAGTCCTTCATGCTTTTAACAAAATTTGGTGCAAGGTCATTTGTGGAGAATGAGGGATTTGTATGATGTTGAAAGTTTGAGATTAAAAATATTTTTAAACATAACTTACGGAATTTGATAGACAAATAACATGAGATGAACAAACTTGAGATGCCAATAAAGAGGATCCAATTGAAATTAAATTGTATGCTTTGGATTTTGGCACTCCGATAAAATTGAGATTTAAAATGTTTCATTTTCCCTTAGAATTTAATTCTGTATCTATTAATCGTTCTTCAAGTGAAAATATCCTATTCCTTCTTTTTCATCATCCTAATAATTGGTTTGTGTTTGCCCTTTGTACAAGATAAGACAGTAAGTAAATCCTTTCCTTAAAACCAACACCAGAGAGTAGTTCTTATAAGAGAATGGACCTATCACCTTTGCTACCACTAATACTAACCACTGATCAACTGCTGTTGATGAATAGGTAGATCCAAGAGTCCTAGGAATATATCAGAACTTCTCTTCCCCAGACCACTGGTTCTGCTTCTATCCCAGCACCCTAGACATTATTTAGGGAATCAAGTACTGAAGAGAAAAAACTAGCCTTCCCCACTAACTGCTTACTAGCTACTAGTTAAGAGATAGGTAAGCCTGCACTCTGAGGGAGACAAAAAAGTGGCATATGCTGAGTGAGTCTAACTACTACCATTTGGACCACCACCACCATCACTTCTTAGACCTTAATAGAGATAACCTAGAATCCTGAACCCAAAAATCTTGGGAATAACAGAATACCCTAGATCATTGGCCTCCCTTCCAGCCCAGTTCTTCTAACCATCTATCCAAGGAAGTAATGGCTGAATGGAGAATAGTTTGAAATGGGGACAGAATTGAGACAGATTGATATACCAGAAGGCTTTTGCAGTAATCAAGGCTTATGGACCTGCTCAAAACTGGTAGCAATGTTGGAAGAGAGAGAGAGAAAGCACATTTGAGAGTTGTTGCAAAGATGAAATCAAGCAGTCTTGGCAGTAGATTGGATATAAGGGATGAGAGATCGTGAATCTGAGAAATTGGGAAGATGATATTGCCCTTGATAGAAATAGGAAAAGTAGGAGCGGGGAAGGGTTCAGGGGAAATAATGAATTATATTTTAGACATACTGAGTTTGAAGTGTTTACTGAACATCCAAGTATAAGATGTCTAAAAAGCAGTTGTAAATGTGAGATGGGATATCAGCAGAGAAATTATGGGTAAGAAAGATAATTTGAGAATTATTAGCATAGAGTCTATAATTAAATCCATGGGAGCTGATGAGATCATCCAAGTTGAAGTAATAAGGAGAAAAAAGAGAAGAAGGCCAGGACAAAACCTTGTGAGATGTCTGTGTTTAGAGGCTATGATCTGGAGGAGGGTACAGCAAAAGAGACAGAGATAAGTAAGATAAGAGGTAAGAGAAGAGAATGGTGTCTCAAAAACCTAAAGATAAGAGAGGAGGTGTTCAACAGTGTAAAAAATGTGGTGGGCTTGAAGAGAAAGAACTGAAAAAAAGACCACTGCACTTAGCAACATAGAGATCTTTAATAATTTTGGAGAGAGAATTAATAATTTTGGTGGCATGATAGGATCTGAACTCATACTGTAAGGGGTTAAGAAAATGAGAGTAGGCAAAAATGGAAGCACCTATTATAGACATCCTTTTTCAAGGACTGCCTGTAGAGAACAGAAAGGATATAAGAATTAGCTGAGATAGAAGGATTAAGTGAGAGCTTTTTCAATATAGAGAAGACACGGGCAGATTTATATACAGTAGGAAATGAGCCAATAGGAAACGATTGAAAATAAGTAAAAGAACAGATGAGAGGAGCAATCTGTTGAAAGAGATGGGATGGAATTAAATCACTGGAACAAGGAGAGGGGTTGCCCTTGATAAAGGAGTATTGCCACTTCATCATATGAGACAATAATGAAGTAGAAGGTTGAAGAAGATATCTGACTGATAGGAGGTGAGGAAGAGGGGAAAAGAGGGAGTTCACAGTGAATGACTTCATTTTTTCTGTAAAGTTTGAAGCCATGTTCTTAGCTGAGTAGGGTAAGGGGAGTCATGGGAGGTTTGAGGGTGAACAAAAAGGTTTGAAAGAGCTGCTGTGTAGAGTGGTATAGTGAGTTGATAAGAGAGGTAGAATAGGGTTGTCTAGCAGCATCAAGGGCCCAGCTGAGTTTGTGTAACAGAAATTTATGTTCGATCTAGTCAAAACAGTTGCATGATTTTCTCTGCTTTGCTCAGAAGCATGAATATAGAAGTGATGAATAATGAGAGTGCTTCAAGGCTAAGGCTTGGCTGGATATAATTGTGATATGATATGGGATCTAAAGATTCAAACTAATTTACCACAGAGTTAAAGATGGGAAGGGGAGGAAATGGCTAGTGCAAGGGAAATGGCCTTAGAGAAAATTGAGAGATCAAGGGGTTGGAAGTCATGGTGCAGACAATAGGTTTTTCTAATAGAAGACATGGGGAAGGATGAAAAGTCAATAGATTATGGTTATATTCTTGAACAGTGAAGTGGTTCATTTGTGAGTAGTGCCAAGATTAATAATATGACCAACTTTGTGTGTTCCTGATGTGGAGTGGCAGTGAGTAGTTGAACTGGTTGAGTTATTTAAGGGAATGTTGAGGTCCTTTAGTATGAGAGCAGGTTAGAAAGGAGAAAAATATAATAAACCAGATAGCAAACTAAATAAGGAAGAAAGAGGAATTACTTGAAGGTCTAGAAACAACAGCTGCAAAAGTTTTGATTAGGTGGTAGATGTAAATAGCAAGAATCTCAGAAGAATAAAGGGGAAGAAAACCTAGAAGTCACAATGGGAGAATAAGGAGTATTCCAACTCTCCCATCTATACTAGTGAGACAACGAGAATGAGTGAAGGTACAGCCAGTTCTAGAAAGGGTGACTGGGGAGGCTGTTTAATTAGGGGAATGTCAAATTTCAGTAAGAGCTGGGAAAGGAAAAGATTTACAATGAAGGGAAAGGTGTTACCCAGGTATTGCAGATGGCACAGTGGAAGGAATTAGATTGAAACTTTGAGATGGGAGTTGATGGGAATGGGAACAAATGGTCAGGAATAGGTTTAGATAATGAATAAATACTATGGAATAGAGGGAAAAGGAAATTTAAATCTCTTGGGGGAAAAAGAGTACTACCTCAGATACCTCAGCAGCAATTAGATCCTCTTAAAATAAAAATGGAGCAACTATAAGAATCCTCTAACTGTATGATTAGAAGCTTAGTAAAGGAAAGAAATGAGTCTTTAACAGAAGAATATGACAAGGTAAACAAGAGAATTGCTGGTTTGAAAGAGATGATAATGTGTCATTTGTGTTTGTATATTTTTATTTATTTCATATTTCATGAAAATAATATATTCATTTTATTTCATAATTCATATATGAATTCATATAATTCATAACCAATTACAACCAAAATTTTTTAACAATAATCTTTTTAAAAGATTTTGAATTCCAAATTAACTTCTATACTCTTCCCCTTCTTTTAAAAAGATAAGCAATATGATATTGATTATTCATGTGAAATCATATAAAATACATTTCTATGTTAGCTATGTTACAAAAGAAACTTCCCTCCATATAAAACCAAGAAAAATAAAGTGAAAAATATACTTCAGTATGCATGTAGTTAATCAGTTCTCTTTGGAGATTATAACATTTTTCATCATGAGTACTTTGTAATAATTGCTTTGGATCATTGTTTTGAGCAGAGTACCTGTCTTTCACAGTTGATGATCTTTACAATATATTTTTTTTATTTATTAATACTTTTTATTTGCAAAACATATGTATGGGTAATTCCTAAACATTAACCCTTACAAAGCTTTCTGTTACAAATTTTTCCCCCCTACTCCCCACCCCTCCCCTAGATGGCAGGATATCCACTATATGATAATTATGTTAGAATACTTAAGAAATTGAATATATGTATAGTTATTGCCACACATCATTTTTTGTGCAGGAGAAAGTGTATCTACAAGAAAGAATAATCCAATAAAGGAAATACAATGCAAGCAAACCTCAATAGAGAACATGAAAATGTTATGTTGTGGTCCACATTTCACATCCCGCTCTCTGGCTGTATATGGCTTTCTTCACTGAACAATTGGAATTGGTTTGAAGCATTTCATTGTTGAAACGAGTCATGTCCCTTAGAACTGATCCTCATATAGTATTGTTGTTGCC
>JAJPUD010000604.1:109801-128502 GCA_023553655.1 Myrmecobius fasciatus | reverse complement strand
TATCCTCCAGCTCTCTTTTGAGGTTCTTTATGCAGTCTTCCAGAAAGCCTTTTGAAAAGGGGACCAGTGATGGTCCTGGCTGATGTTCTCTGGATTTTTGTCTAAAGGAACCTCTGGCTCTGGGGTTGTTTCTTTGCCTTGATAAAAGCTGTCTATGGTGAGAGCTCTCTTTTGCTTCTTTATCATATTTTTTTTTTTTAGACAGTGTGGATATCTCTTTAAGGTAGGGAAAAAAAGCGGCGGCTGCAAAAAGCTTTGCCCTGGGGCACTTTGGCGAGTTGACTTAAGGTGCTGGGCTGGTTGGGGCTAGGACTAAGTCCGAATTACTCCTTAAACAAGGCAAGTCTGCCAGAACACCTGCCCCCAATCAGGGCAGAGTGTCCGGAGTGCCTCAGATAAACTCCAGGTGTTTGGAATTTGGAGTTTGGAGTTTGGAATTTCTTCCAGGATGAGCTGAGCTGAGTCCCACCCTCACTTCTGGCCTGTGCAGTTGTCGTCTATTTATCTCTCTGTCCGAGTCCGACTAACCTGATATGAAGTTATCCAGAGAGCTGTGCCCAAATATTTCTGAGTTCGTTGACTTGAAGATCAGTTCAGAGGCTTATTTTATTGTTGATTTGGGAGAAGATCGGAGGAGAGGCAGAAAGTCACCTTTTCACTCCGCCATCTTGGCTCCGCCCCCGAACCTCAAGATATGTATTTTTTAAAGTAGAATCAAAGGAGGTATGCTTTTATGTAATGGTGGAGAATGAAATTCTTCAGATAATATATCTAGGATATTGATCCATCAGTTAGCAGCATTAAAAACAACAATAAAGAATTAAAAACTTAAGTCATACAACAGATAATATTAGTACTAAATTTTAAAAATTTGAGCACAAATCTTTTCTTTTTCTTAGCAAGTAACTAAAAATGGAAAATGGGATGTACTGTCAGTTGAAAACATTCTATTTGTTTGTTTAGCTTGACTATTTTTGGAGAATACTTTATTGAGAAGGGAAATTTTTTAGGTTTTAGAGAAGGATCTATCACATAAAAAATTAATCAGTAAAAAATAGAAAAACCCCAAGAAATGGGCTTTGTTTTTTAAATATTTTATTTTTCCCCATTTATACGTAAAGGAAAATTTTAACATTCATTTAAAAATATTTTTGAGTTCCAAATTTTCTCTCTGCCTCTCTCATTTTGTCCTTCCCTGAGACAGTAAGCAATTTGATATAGGTTATCCATATTCAATCATGGATACCGTTCACTTTGTGAAAGAAGATATATATATAACCAAAAGAAAAAAACCCACAAAAAAACAAAGTAAAAAATAATAGCAATAGCATTCAGATTCCATCAGTTCTTAGGAGGTGTATAGTATTTTTCATGATGAATCTTTTGGAATTATCTTGGATTTTCTTATTCCTGAGAGTAGCTGTCACTTCACAATGTTTCTGTTCTATGTACTATTTTCTGGTTCTGCTCCCTTCACTTTGTATCAGTTCATATAACTCTTTCCAAGTTTTTCTTAAACCTGCTTGCTTATTATTTCTTATAGCATAATAATATTCTATCACAAACATCGTTTCCCCAATTGTATATTCAGAATTCATACAACATAAATATAATACAAAATTAAATATGATAGCCATTATGAAACATGCAGAGAAAGTATAGTGGAACTTTAGCAGATAGAAAGACTGTGTCAGGAGATCACGCAAGGCTTCATGGAAGAGACAGCATTTGAACTGTGCTTTAAAGAATAGGCAGGATTTCTGTAAAGGAAGATGAGAGAAAAGTGCACTCTTAAGTAGAATGAACAAAATTAAATCCTATAAGGGAGAGGAACATATGGAATATATTTTGGGAATGGCATAATTTCAAGTCTGGCAGTAGCAAAGAGTTTTTGTTGTTTTGTTGATCGGTAATAATAGAGTGCCCAAGAAAATAGAATTAAATAGAATGAATGGGCATGAAATCCAAGCTTAGTAAAGTAACCTGCCAGTGAATTCATTAACTAGTTTTGTGACCTTAGGAAAACAATTGAATCTTTATACCTCAGTATCCTCATTTGTAAATGATGAAGTTAGTCTAGGTGATTAATTAGCTTCCAAAATCTAAAATAACTTAAATTAAAACTCATTTTAGGAAGTTATCTAAAAAAAGTAGTTTCAGACTTTTAGAATTATGAGCCCTAGTCATATTAATTCAACATTTTTGACATTAGTTAACAGTTCTATGTAAAGTTTAATTAAATGATGTATGTAATTACATTCTTCAAAGAGGCAGCAGGATGTAGTGGTCAAAGAATCAGCATTATGAAGACCTACATATAAATTTTGCTTTCAACCCATGTTAGAGGTATGACCATATTCAAATTCCTTTTCTTCTTAGTGCTCCAAGCAGTTCTCTTGGGAGTACAAGTTTCAGTGACTTGCTAATATGCTATGATGGGAAATTTCCTATGCTGGTGAAATTAAAGGTTCAAATAGACCAACTCCTACCCCAAATCCTAGATAGTTGATTTCCTTTAAATTGTACTAAGTCCTATGCCAAAAATAGATTTCCACATCACCAGCATATTTAGATAGTCTGGCTTATCATACCCATATCTTCTCCGGCTAGGGCATTAATCTCTGTTACTGCTTCATATAGTGATTTGGGTACATATAACATAAACATAAACATGTTTAATCCTACTATATGCATGTAAGCCTAACTTAAGATGTGCTTTTAAAAAAATTATTGCAACATAGGGACCTTTCAAATAACAAATACTCATAATTGACTTAACTGACTTAAACTGGAAAAATTAGAATGTAGCACCAGAGATGGCTCAAGGTTGAGTTATCCAGACAGAAAGTATAGACAGAATTTGGGGTTGAATTAGCAGAGAAACTGATTAGAATTTGAATTTTAGTAGTAGGAGGAGTAGAGAAGGAGCTAAGATACAACTTAGTACTGAATTAAGTGGGAATGGACATAGTTCTCCTGCATGTAGACATTTAAACACATACACACACATACATATCTCCTGCACACACACACACACACACACACACACACACACATCCCTTTACAATACTCCTCTACTGATACACATCTGTACTCTTTTATCTTCTACTTCATACATTCTTCCCTTTACATATGCTTCCCTTTGCATAAAATAAACTTCCATTATATTTTAAGTTCTTTGAGTCAGGAACTATCTTTTGACTCTTTTTGTTTGCCCAGTGCTTAGCACAATGCCTGACAAATACTAAGTGCTTAATAAATATTTATTGATTAATTGGAAATATCCCAAATATCTTTCTATGTACAAAATATACATTAATGAATCAGTTCATATTTCCTTCCTTATTAATCATTTTGATATTTGTTCATTTTAAAATTTAATATTAATATTTTATTTTTAATTTTGGACAGCACCAGAACACCTCAAAAAGTATCCTTGAGGAATATCTCAGCAATGATAGATGAAGAGGTTAGTATTAAATTAATGCCTTGGTTTATGATAATCTGTTAACAGTTTAATAATGTATGAAAATTGTGTTGAAACTTTATGTATTTGCTTCTTTAACTTTTGTGGTTTAAATATTTGTGACCAAAATTTTATGCACTAAAAATAAAATAACTCTTTTACATTTTTTTATTTTTAAAGCTTTTTATTTTCAAAACATATGCATAGATAAATTTCAACATTCACCCTTGGAAAACCTTGTGTTCCAAATTTTTTTCCTCCCTTTCCCCCACCCTCTCCTCTAAAAGGCAAGTAATCTAATATATGTTAAAAATGTGCATTTCTTCTATACATATTTCCACAACTATGCTGCACAAGAAAAATCAGATCAAAAAAGAAAAAAATGAGAAAGAAAACAAAATACAAGCAAACAGCAAAAAGAGTGAAAATACTATGTTGTGATCCACATTTAGTGCTCACAGTCCTCTCTTCATCACAAGACTATTAAAACTGGCCTGAATCATAAGATCACTCTTAAGAAGGAATATTTACTGCTATAATTGTAAGATTTTTAGAAAATGCTAGAAATTAAGCTTTAGACATAGCCATAGATAATGTTGTTGAGTTATTTAAGTTATGCTCAATTCTTCCTGACATCATTTGAGGTTTTCTTGGCAAAACACTAGAATGGTTTACTATTTCTTTCTCCAGCTCATTTTACAAATGAGGAAATAGAGGCAAACATGAATCACTACATGACTTGTCCAGAATCATACCGTTAGTAAGTTTCTGAGGCTGGATTTGAACTCACATCTTTCTGATTCCTGGCCCAATACTCCACCCATTGTGTCACCTAGCTTCCCCTCTATGTAACATTAGTGTTCTCTTACTCCCATTCAATTATTTTTTATTTACCTTGTATATATTCTTTATGTATTTGTACATGTTGTTTATTTCTAGTAGTATACATAAGCTCCTTGAGGGCAAGAGGAATTTTATTTTTGTTTTTATATCCTCAGCATCTGTCACAGTGCTTGAGATAAAATAGGTTCTTAATATTTGTGGAACTGAATTTAATTTCTGAGAATTTCTGTCTCATCCATTATTGTACTTTCTGTAATTTTCTGTTGATTTACAAATTACCCAATTATCCACTTATATTTGGGCATTTCCCCCCATCTTTAATATCATTTTAAAGTCATCTTGATCAAATCAGTAGCCATCTTTCCAAACACATTCTTTTTAGACCTCATAACTCCATTCTTCTATTGTTCTGTTGTCATAAGATAAAAAAAAACACAAATCTTCTTCCACATTATGTAAACAACTATTTACTCTTTGCATCCTTTTTTTTTTTCCTTTTCAGAGGCACAGCCTTCTATTGGACTAAAAGAACAACACACAACTTATGACCCCAGGGCTTCATTTTTCTGTCCAAAATTTCAAGGTCATTAAAGATACATTCTAGGTTTCTTCTGGCCTGTATCATTTATTCCTACAAATCAAAAGTGGGTAACAGTTGCTAGGTTTGATAAGTTTTGGCAGGCTTCAGATACACAAGCCAGGAAACCAGCATGCTTCCTGATTAGCTAAGTCATGTCAACATATGGTCACTTCGTTATCCCTCAGCAAGAGTAATAAACTATACATCTGGAGGGCAGATAAGTAATACTCTGTCATAATTTATAGGATAATAGATTTTTGGAACTAGAAAAGATTTTAGACATAATCTAGTAAAACTCATTTTGTAAATTAGGAGAGTGAAACTCAAAAGTAGAACAGTGACTTGTTCAAGGATTTATAGGAAATAAATATAAATATTTCTCTTAACTGTCATTGGTTTTTAATCCTCATACCATTACATAGTTTTACTAGTATAGAGTTTCTTATCATCTTTTCCCTTGTGTCATACTTTTTATATGTTGACTTACTAACATCAGTTGTGATTCCCTTTGCACTTCCTTAAAATCTTTTTGTCTTCATTGTTATATGGTCTTACCTGACTGGGCTAAGAGATAGAGCCTTTTGGCTAGGGATTAAGGGACTATGATGCTTCTGAGGAGGGTGGGACCCTGAAAAAATAATCAAAGAAATTGAGACAAAAGGATTTTCAGTATGTAGAATCAAGAAAAATCAAAACAGCCCACAAATAACTGTTTTCCTCAAGGGAAAATATAGAGGTTTATTCTTTTATGTAGAAACAAATAACATTTAAAGAGAGATTTAATCTAACTCAGGATTCAAATATAAAATAAAGTTAATCAAATGGCAATCCAGAGAATACCTGATCATAGGGCAGATATCAGTAGGATTCTTTGGGTTAGAAATGAAAGTGAGTACAGGTGCTTATGGGATATTCTTCTGGGTTGCTGCTCACTATTCTAGCCACCATGAAGGAAACAACTTATGTGAGTGGTTACTGACTGTATGAACATTTTTGCTAGGACATTTAAGAAAGCTACATGATGAAAAGGTTGCTGGATTAAACCACTATATATGTGAGAAAATATTTGATGAGAGTTAGTAAAGTTAGTCCTATAGAAAAACCAATTGAAGCAGGAAGACATGCTACATCTGTAGCAATGCAGTGTTTGCTCTTTTCCTTTGTTTCATCACTATAACATGTTGGGATTGCTGCATGCACTAGAAAGCATCAGAATTATAGAAAGGCAAATAATGAGGAGAACTATAATGACATCTAGATAGTGAATTGTACAAACTAAGCTTCCTATTGATTGACTATTTCTAGAAAATAATGCTCAGCAGTGTATATCAGGTATGTACCAATCAGTAAATAAACTGTCATTTATTAGATACTTAATGATTATGAGGCATCATGCTAAATTTTAGGATTACAGATTACAGAATGACTAATCCTTGCCATCAAGTAACTAACATCCAACGGGGAAGGGGAGGAGAACAACAACAGGGATGCCTATATTCAGTAGAATTTATAATCTATATAAAGTAGCTATATAATAAGCTACATAATAACTCACTTAAATGTCCTAGTAGAAATGTTCATACAATTAGCAACCACTCACAGGTTGTTTCCTTCAGTGTGGCTAGAATAAGGAGAAGCAATCCAGAAGAATATCCCATAGATACCTGTACTCACTTTCATTCCTAACTCCAGAATATCCTAGTGATATCTTGCCCTGTGATTAGATATTTTCTGAATTGCCATTTGATTGACTTTATTATACACCTGGATCCTGAGTTAGATTAAACCTCTCTCTAATGTTATTTGCAGTTAGATTAAACTTCCTACATAAGAAAATAAACATCTATCTTTCCCCTTGACGAAAATAGTTGAGTCCTGGCTATTTTGATTTTTCTTGATTCCACATGCTGAAAATACTTTTGTCTCAACTCTTCTGACTATTTTGCCAGAATTCTGCCCTCTCCCTCAGAAGAAACATAGTGCAATGATTATCTCCAATTTATATTTTATATTTATTATTTGCATATGGTTTTTTGTATATAATCTCCATTAGACTGTGAGCTCTTTGAGAAGAGGGACTCTTGCTTTTCTTTTTATCTTCACCAATTAGTACAATGCTTGGCATTAGAGGTTTAATAAATGCTTATTGACTGAGTGAGGTAGGACTCAGATTCTCAGCAGTGTGAGGTAGTATATGGGATTTAGTCTTAGCAGAGGGCAGTAATGTGAGGAAGATCTGACAGATGGATAGTTACTGTCAGGAAGTTCCATCTTTAGATGACTTGGATGTTTTAGCAGGCAATTCAGGGAAGACTGGGAATGGGGGGAGGGCTAAAGGGGGAGTGGTCATGCACTTCCTTCAAGAACTAGAAAGCTACATATAGAGGCCAAGACAGGAATACTATTTTTAGAAGGTCAAAATGGAAGAGGTGAAAGGCTGATTTGGCACTGAGGTGCCAAACTATGCATTTAAGAGGCTTTACATTTCCTTTGCCAAGGAATATATTAATCCAGAATCTGAAGATCCTGCAAATAGGGGTGGAGTAGCCCTGTTTATGGGATCTAGACAGCCTAATAATCTCAGATCTTAATTATTTCATGTTTGAATTCTATAATCAATTTCCTCCCCCCCCCCCAAAAGAGATTTTTCTTGGAAGTTTTTCTCTAGTCTCCCTTAGCCTCCTTCCTGAATCTCTTTAGCTGATTATTGTGACCCTTCTTCTTGGCATTTGTAATCTTATGATTCCCTTGGTTAGCAACACCATAACACTTCATTTGAAAAATTAATCTTTTTTTCTAAACTTAAAAGCATCAAATAAAACCTGTAACCTTTTATACATGGTAAGATAGAAAAAGAGGATTATACATGGAGCTTCAGATCTCTGTTTTGTGAATTTTGTTTTTTAAGTACATGGTAAGTTTAATCTGTAGTTTTCAAAGTTGTCCTATTTGTCTGGACTTCTTTCAGTTCTCTTCTTTGTATTTTTTGAAAGTATGCTTCAGTGACCTTTTTTCTTTTCATTTTTGTGCCCTCTCCTTTTTTTCTCACTCTTCCCTACCTGTGTGTGAGAGAGAAAGTAACAAATATTCAGAATAAAACAAAACAAATTCCCACTTTGAATGTTTCTGAAAATGTCTGTCTTATTTGTGCATTTTGAATCCATCATCTTTCTATCAAGAGATGGGTAACACACTATTATCAGTTCACTGCAGTCCTATTTATATATTTTTACCAGAGCCATTCCCTAGCTGAACCTTCACAGTCTTCTTTTAACCTCTTAGACTTCAGGCCTCCTTCAAGTTTCAAGGAGGGAGTTTAATAGGTTATCTGATTATTTGGACAGAAAATACTTAAATTCATACCTCTGGTCTTAACAAGTAACAAAAGACTAAGTGTTAAGTTCCAAGCATCCCTGAAGAAGCCAGTACTCTAGGCCAAGAGAAATGCTCCACATATTGGGGAAGGAGGGAAAAGGGGGGAGACAGGGCTAGTGGCATTTATATAATGCCACTTCCCTGAGATAAAAACATTTCCATAATTAAGTACAGAGTAGTTGCTGGGTCTAGACTATTCTCCATAGTAGGAAAAGCTTTTTTGTATGTAGCCTCTGTGTCCTGTAACTGATGCCAGTGAAGTTAAATCTTACCATGTTTACCCCTTGTAATTTTGGCATAGCATTCTAAGATTTCTCAAATCCAGATTTACTGATATTAGATCAGGAGAAACAAATATATTTTCCCTGTACTTGTTTTGTGCCAGTTATGTGCTATGTGTTTGTAGGATAAATACTACAATAAGAGTAATGTCTAAATTAATAACCAGGCAACTTTACAACATATTGCTTTGGAATTCCTACTTCCTTTTTGTATATTTGCTAGCTTTCTCTTTAATTATACATACTTGAATTTGGCTAGAGGTTCAAGTATAGATCACTGGCTTATAATTTTTAACCTCCACCTTTTTCCAGTTTTGAAAATCAGGGCATTAGAACCAGGAGAACATTATACACAGCAACAAGACTATACGATGATCAATTTTGATAGACATGGTTCTCTTCAACAATGATGTGATTCAAACCAGTTGTTCTGCGATGAAGATAGTCATATACATCCAGAGAGAGGCCTGTGGGAATTGAGAGTGAACCACAACACAGCATTTTAACACTTTCTGTGAATATTTCCATGCATTTTGTTTTCCTTCTTAGGTTGTTTTTTTCTTCTTCTCTTTCTAGATCTGATGTTTCTTGTGCAGTAAGATAACTGTATAGTTATGTATACATGTATGGTATTTGTCATATAATTTATCCTATTTAGCATGTATTGGATTACCTGTCATCTAGGGGTGGGGGGTAGGGGGCAGGAGGGGAAAAGCTTGGGAAAAAAAGTTTTTGCAAAGGTCAATGTTGAAAGGTCACTCATATGTTTTGTAAATAAAAAGCTTTATATCAAAAAAAAAAATCAGGGCATTTCTTTTTTCCACTCCTTTTAGAAGTTTTTATTCTCCATGATATTTGGAGATCATTAACAATGGCTCAAGTAATTATATATGCCACTTTGTTTAGTTAAAAAAAATTAACTTGTGATTTTAATTAAAGTTAGCACTCACCTCTACAAAATTTGGGTTTCAAGTCTCTTTTAGGTATTTGTCCTTTAAACTCTAAAGCAGAGTTTCTTAAACTTTTTCCATTCATGACCTCTTTTCACTTAAGAAATTTTTATGTGACTCTAGGTATATGAGGTATGTAATATGTGTATAAATGAAGCATTTACTGATAATAAATTATGAAGAAATGTATTTTAAAAAATTCTTTGTTGTGTTTGTATATATATATATATAATTTTACCATTTATTAAAGATGAAATCAAATGTGCATAATAATTAGATGAATGTGCTTTTTATTTTTATGTGAATTAAATCTTGGGAGAATAATAACTTACTATTGCCAAATTTTTTGTGACTCCCACATTCATCTATGCAATTCCATATGGGGTTGTGACCCACAGTTTAAGAAGCTTTGGTCATTAGATTAGCTTTATTAGAGAAATAGGGCAAAATAAAATTTTAGTAATTTTTTTGCTTCTCCATTGCCCATTGTTAATAATAGATCTGTAATTTTTTTTCCCTCCAATGTATTTTAAAAATTCCTGAAACCCTTTTTGTAGTCCTTAGTATTCAGTGCTAACCTGAGTTTGTTATGGGTTTTACTTTTCCTGAAATTACTTTTATAGCACTTTTTTTTTGTATTTCTGGTAGGTGGAATAATAGATCGATAATACAGAAGGTAAAGAATCAAGAAGACCATAGTTCAAATCACATCTCAGACACTAGCTGTGTGACCCTAGAAAAATATAGCTTTTTAATTTTTTTTCAATTAATGAAAATCTGACTTCTCTTATTCTAACCTTCTACCCTCCCGCTGGAAAAGGAAAGGGAGAAAAAGCCCTTATATGCAGTTAAGCAAAACAAATTATTGCATTGGCTGTCCTGCAGTATGCTCAGTCATCTTCAGCTATCTATTGGACATTTTAAAATTGGGTGACCCATAAATATTTAAATTCATCATGTCCAAAACTAAACTCATTATTTTTCCCATTAAATCCTTTCTTCTTCTTAAATTTCCTATTACTGTTTAGGTTGCCATTATTCTCCCAGGCTTGCCACCTTGATTTGTTTCATACTTATCACTTTTAATCCCACTGTCCCACTTCAGCCATATCAAAACTGTTGCCAAGACTTGGCAATTTTTACTTTTGTAACATTACTCACATATGTACACTTCTTTTTTTTGACACTGTCACCATCCCTCATCACTTCATGCTTGGATTATTGCAATAGCACTGGCCTCTTTGCTGTTCCTCAAACAAAACACTCCATCTCCCTAATTCCAGACATTTTTACTAGCTATTCTCTGGATGCTCCCGGAACACATTCTCCCTGTCCTTTATCTCTGTCTCCTGGCTTTCTTCATATTCCAGGTAAAAATCTCACCTTCTACAAGAAGAAATAAACAGGAAAATCATGTTTTACTGAAAGATACCAAAGAAAAAAAATTAATATCAGAAGTGTTTTTCCTGGTCTTTTAGAATTTAACTCTGGAGAAGTTTCCATTCATCTTGAATTGACTTCTCAAGGAGAGTGTTTGTCCTATCCTTTCTCTTCATTATTTAAAATTTTCTCTCCTGTTCATGGCAGATTGTGCTTGGTTTCTTTTCTTTATCACAGATTTCATGGAACACTGTTTATTTGCTCTCAAATTTACTTGCTCTCAAGTTACATGCCCAATATTTCTACTTTAATAATGGCCAGTATTTTCTTGTTGGAGAAAATCAGGTTTAAAATATCAATTTTTTTTCAATCAATTAAAAAATAAATTATTAATTTCAGTTTTTATCTATGTATGCACAATAAACTCTATAATTTATTTTCTCTTCTATTGTATGGGAAGTTTTACTGAAACACTGCTGGCTTGGAGACCAAAAAAGATTGAGAACTCCTGATTTTGTCAGAAGCTGCTCATTTTCTTGATTAAAAAAAAAACTGAATCAAGGAAGATTGCAGTGAGGCTATATAGCCAGCAAGTAGTAGCAGAAGTGAGATTTGAATCCAGGTCCTCTTGCAGCAAATTCTGTGCTCTTTCCACTATTCTACCTTTACCTCCTGTGTCTTATTCATTTACTATAGTGAATTTATTTATTCAGGATAAGGGGATGGGGAAGTTCCTTTTATTTTTTATGTTTTTTTAAGGATATATTTAAAAGGATATAATTATTAAGTCAAGTCAAGAAATTCCTAGATGTTCTGCTTTTCGAAGTCAGGTCCAACAAATACTTGTATAATTAATAATTGCTGGCATTTTTATATCCTTTAAAGTTTAGAAAGCATTTTTATACATTTTCTCATTGGACCATCAGAGTAACCTTATGAATTAGGTACTATAGGTTATATCTAGATTTTATAGGTTAGGGGACTGAGGTTCAAAGAACTTGCTCATTCTAATATAGTTGTTGTATATCAGAGTTGATGTTTAAACTCAGATCTTCCTGTCTTGAACTTTGACACTCTTATCCCAAGCTGCCTTCAGTGAAGTTCTTCATCACAGCCTGCCATGGTGGATAGAATACTAGTCTCAGAATCAGCAAGACCTATGTTTAAATGTCCCATCTTAGCTGTGATACCATGAAAAGGTCATTTAATCTCTCAGAGCCTTATTTGCAAAATGGGACTAGTAATACCTATAGTATCTGCCTCACAGTTTGAAGTTCAA
Organism: Myrmecobius fasciatus; assembly: GCA_023553655.1. NCBI lineage: Eukaryota > Metazoa > Chordata > Mammalia > Dasyuromorphia > Myrmecobiidae > Myrmecobius > Myrmecobius fasciatus. The sequence goes on along the minus strand of JAJPUD010000604.1, from coordinate 116,348 downwards.
ATGTAATAATTGTTATAAATCATAACTTAAATCTTAAAGGACTTTCTACATCAATTATTATTACTTTCCACCATGATTTCTAATTCTTATTTTTCAGTGCCCAACCAACTACTACCCCAATTCAAGATTAACTTTGCTGCTTTCCTATTCAGTTCAAAGTTCTTTTGCTATAGAAAGCCTCTTTCAAAGTCCCTGTAGCTGCTTGACTTACAATCTCAAATTACCTTTCTTTTATACTGTTAATCCTGTATATATCTAGTTATTTACATGCTTTCTCCACATTAGAATATAAGCTACTTGAAAGGGGGCAAACAGCTATGTATAAATAAGTTATAAACATAGGTAATAGATAAATAGAACATAATCAAAAGAAGGAAGGCTGAAATTGGGAGAGATTGGAAAAGGTTTCCTATAGAATATAGGCACTTAAAAGAAAGACAGGACAAGCAGTAGGCAGAGATGAAAAAGAGAAAGCATTACAGGCATGGAGAAAAGCTAGAGACAATGCCTGAAACTAAGAGATAAAGTTTGAAACAGCAAGAAGGCTAGTGTCACTAGATGGAAGAGTATGTAGTAGAAAGTAATGTGTAAGAAAACTGGACAGGAAGTAATAAGCTAAATTATGAAGAAGTTTGAATGCCAGAAGAAGATCTTATATTTGATTTTTGGGGTGATAGGGAGCTATTATAATTTATTGAGTCAATTGTAGGTATTCTTTTGAATTCCAAATTCTCTCCCTTTCTCCCATCAATTCTCCTCTACCCTGAGCAATAAGATAGCAATTATACTGTCATGATATCATGAAAAACATATTTTCCTGTTAGTCATATCATAAAAAAGCAAAAAAAATTAAAAAGTGAGAAAATCATACGTGTGCATTTTAACTTTAGTTCTCTCTCTGGAGATATGTAACATTTGTTTTCATCATGAGACCTTTGTAATTGTCTTGGTTCATTTTATTGATCAGAATAGCCAATTCTTTCAAAATTGATCATCATTACAGTATTGGATGATCTTCTCACTTCGCTTTTCATCAGTTCATGTATATCTTCCCAAGTTTTTTTTAAACCATCATCCTCGTTTCTTATATAGCACAGTCATATGTCCTCACAATCATGTACCACAGTTTATTCAGCCATTCGATGGACATCCCCTTCAGTTCTTTGCTATCACAAAAAGAACTGCTATAGATATTTCTGTACATATTAGTCCTTTTCTTTTGGTTTTTTTTTTCCATTGGGGTACAGACAGTAGTGATATTGTTGCTATGCAGAATTTTACAGCCATATAGGCATGGTTCCAAATTGTTCTGTAGAATGGTTGGACCAGTTCACAATTTCACCAACAGTTCATTAGTGTTACCATTCTCCAATCATCACCAGTTTTTGTCATTTCTAATAGGCATGAGGTGGTACCTCAGAATTGCTTTAAATTTGCCTTTCTCTAAAGAAAAAATCAATAGTGATTTAGAACATTTTTTGCATATGACCCTAGATACTAGATAGCTTTAATTTCTTCTGAAAAAAACTGCCTGTTTATGTACTTTGACCATTTATCAATTGGGGAATGGCTCTTGGTTTTGTTTTTTTATTTTAATAAATTTGGCTCTGTTCCCTGAGAAAAAAAGTCTTTATCAGAGAAAATTGGTCTTTTCACCAGGAGTGCTTGAGACCTCTACTTCATTAAATATTTTTCCCCTGAAGGACTATACTCAGTTTTGCTGGGTTGGTTACTTTGGGTTGTAATTCTAGTTCATTTGTCTAGTATAATATCTTATTCCAAACCTCCTTTTTTAATGTTAGCTGCCAAATCTTGTACAATCTGGATGATGACTCCATGTCTGAATCGTTTCTTTTTGAATAACTGCAATATTTTCTCCATCACCTAGGAGCTTTGGTTGTGAGCTAGAATATTCCTAGGCATTTTCATTTGGGGATCTTATATTGAGATCTCTTTCAGGAGATAATTGGTGGAGTCTTTCAATTTCTGTTTTACTCTCTGATTCTGGAATGTCAAAGCAGTTTTCCTTGATAATTTATTTAAATATGATGTCTATCATGTTTTTTTTTTCTATTGTGATTTATAGATAGTCCAATAATTATCAAATTATTTCTCCTTAAACTATTTTCTAGATTCACTTGTATTTCCAATGAGATATTTCACATTTTCTTCTTTTTTTCATTTTAACTTTGTTTTATTATTTCTTTCTTGATATCTCAGGATATCATTAGGTTCCACTTGTTCAGTTCTAATTTTTAAGCAATTCTTTTCTTCAGTGAACTTTTATATCTTTCTCTCCCTTTGATCTATTTTGCTTTTTATGGAATTCTTTCCTTCAGTGTTCAATATTTTTGTGCCTCTTTTGCCAAGCTATTAATTTTAGAAATGAATGTAATTCCAAGGTATAGCCATTAAAGTAATCCTAGACCCTCTTGGAAGAATGTTAATTTCTGTATTTTTCAAGGATTGTGCTATATAGATTTTGCTGACACTATTTAAGTATAAGGCATTGGAGAAAGGTACCCAAAAAGGCAATGTTTCCCCAAGTCACAAGAGATATATATCCAGAATTATGAATATAATTGAATATGAAAAATTCATCATATTTGATTTTCTGGGGGCAACAAATATTTAATGGTGGGCAGATGAATTTAGATAGAGAATTTATCCAGAATTTCCCTAATTAATTGCTTTTGGACATACCTTTCCTCTTTCTTCCCTTCCACTCAGTAAAATCACAGAAGGGACAAGTTAACATATATAGCAGGTAGTTCATTTATTAAATAAAATATAAAGAAAGCATTTCATTTTTTTCATCTCTTTATGGTATATGAAGAAGTTCTTCCCTGATGAAACTAGAAAGCTAGCTTGACATTATTTGATTGAAAATTGATCACTCTTCTAATAACTGATAAAAAACAAGCTAGCTTCCAGCTAGGACAAAGTTGAGGCAGGAAGCAGTTACAAAGAATATGATCCCTGTAACACAGAGGAGAGGGCCAGCTATGTAGGAAAAAACCAGTTCCTGAGAGGGAATTCCTTTTCACCTCTTAAAGAAGGGAAAAGATTCCTTTCTTCTCTTTGCACTCCATCATGACATCTTATAGTAGAGATTTTTCTTGTCAGGAGAAGGTACCATACCCAATATAAAATGGAGAGAGGAAGCAAAGATAGCTTCAAAAAATTACTGATGGCAGCAGAGAAAAAAGACAGATATGGATTAGCCTTGATAGTAGTTGAGCTGTAAAGTGGAGTAGGCCCAACAAGCCCATTGGACTTTGAAGAACAGACTATAACCCAAGGGGGAAAATATTAGAGAGTCACCAATGGGAAAGAAATGACATCAGGTCCCTGCATTGTTGGAGGCACAAGTTGCTTGTACACTACATACACACTCATTACCAGTGTACTTAATATACATGTTCATTCTTCCCATTAATACTGTGTGTATTTGTAGGAGACTCTATTCCAAGATTATGGGGTGAATTTTGTGGCTACAGTTTTTATTATGAACTAATTTTGTCTGTTGATTCTCTTTTAGAGATAAATATATTTTTAGGAGCTTATGAGTTATAGTTTCAGACAGCTAGAACCATAGAGTGCCTAGAACCTGGGGTAGCTGCTACTGGGGTGGGGGACTCAACAAATGAATGTAAATCAGAGTTGTGGGCATAGTCTCAGAGCTATGACCTTAGACCATATTATCTCAGTTGCTACACATTGACACAAGGGTATCCTTTTACTCTTCCCTAATTGATTCTTTATTGTATTCCTCACAGCAGCTGTGCCAAAAATATACTCAGTTTTACGGGGTGGGTTAATTTAAGGATAAAATCTAATTCCTTTTAGGGTACAAACCTAATTGATATCATCACATACAGTTTTGGCCAGAAGTCTAAAAAAGTTTTTTTAAATAATTTTGTTTTTTTAATGCACACATTCTTTCAGAGTTAAATATAATCACAATTAATATATCTAGTAACAATATCATCTATAGTTCAATCCTAATTAGTGTGAATAATGAGTCTTCTTGCATTTGAATTTGCACTGTTGAAATTATAATTATGTAAAATATGATCATTATTTAAACCCAGTGGAAACATATAATACAAATCTGAATCATATATCCACTTTCCAGGATTCCTTTTCTACACCAATTTTAATTGTTACCCACTTTCCTCTTTTACTAGATACACTATAAGAAGGTATAGTAGTTACAGTATCAGAAGGCAACTTCATCAGTTCAATTGTGAAGATGTTACCCATCTGCATTTTTAGTAAGGCCTTTTTCCAAAACATCAAGGATTGCTATGATCACAGGACAAGGGAGTGGACTTCTAATGCAAGTTGACCCATGTTTCACTTTCTAAGAAAGATTATATAAGGTCAGATATTTTCATGGTCAACAGCCAGCTATCTTCTAGTTCCAACTATCTTCCAGTTCTGACTAATCCCCTTCTATATTTCATTAGCAATGAACAGAACCTGGGGTGTGGTTCAGAGTTCTTTCACTGCTGTTAGGTAGTCTGGATCAGAGAAAATATGAGCTTCATTTGGCTGTTGTTTCAAAACTAAAATTTAGATTCTGAAGCACATTTTCAAAAATAGTGAAGAATACTATTATTTCAAATCTCAACTCATTTGGTCTGAGAATTAGACATGGCCCATAACATGCTACCATTAAAGTTTCCAGCTATAAAAATAATCTTTTCTTTCATTTCTGAAAACTTATATATACCTATAAATGCTTATTTTTTTAAATTAATTTGTAGAATGTTTCCTCAGTCTTTACTCTTGTGTTCATAGGAGAGAATTTTGTTATATAGAGCAATTCATGGTAAAGTAGCAAGAGTGCTGAATTTGGTGTTAAAGAACCTGGATCTAAATCCCAATCTGGCACTTTCTACATATGCACTCTTTTTTTTTTTTTTTTTTTGCTTTTTGCTAAGGCAATGGAGGTTAAGTGACTTGCCCAGGGTCATACAGCTAGGGAATGTTAAGTGTTTGGGACCAGATTTGAACTCCTGAAGTCCTCCTGACTTCAGGGCTGGTGTTCTATCAATTGTGCCACCTATGTACTCTTAAGCAAGCTAATCTTGCTGAGTCTTGGATCTCCTTATCTTACAGATGGAAGGTTAGATTGGAGCTTCTTTCTAGCACTAAATCTCTTATCCTACAAAATGATAAATCTAAATGTTATCAAATGAAATATTATTATAAAAGACTTTGCAGAACTTAACAGTATTTCATATATATTATTATTGATCCCTCCATCCATCTACTCTCATCCTATATCTATTCTTTTTGAATTAAACTCCTTGAGTTTAATCATACAATCAGTGCTTTCACTTGTTTTCTTCTCAATCTCTTATAACTCTTTATAGTCTGGCTTCTGATCCCAAATGAGATAATATTTATAAATTGTTAGAAAAATCCTTGGTATGTAATAAGTAATATATAAATAATTATTATTTTCAGATCCCTTTATCATTCAGCTGAAACTGCCCTCTCCAAAGTAACAAATGGTCTCTTAGTTGTCAAATTTAAATAACTTTTTTTCCAATTCTCATTCTTTTTGACCTTTCTGTAGCCATTGATGTCATCTTTTTGATATTCTTTTGTCTGTAAGTTTTTGTGACCCTGCTGTTTTATGGTGGTTTTCCTCTTCCCTAGAGACTGCCATGTAATGCAGTGGATAGAGTTTTGAATCTGGAGTCAGGAAAATCTGAATTCAAATGCACCTTTACCTATCTAATTGTGTGACCCTGGAAAAGTCATGTAACCTCTGTCTAACTCTTGTTTCCTTGGCTGTTAAATGTGAATAATAATAGCACCAGCCTCCCAGGTCTGTTGTGAGGGCAAAAAAGGGATAATATTTGCAAAGTGTTATGCAAAATTTAATGTGACAGATAAATGCTAGCAATTACTATCATCGTTGTCGTCACCATCATCATCATCATCATCATCATCATTATCAATTTTCCTGCTTCTTTTCAGTTTACGTTGCTTGATCTTCATAACCCTGATTCAGTCCCTCATCACCTCATACCTGGACCATCACAATAGCCTTTTAGTTGGTCTTACTGCCTCAGATCTATCTGCAGTAAATCCTTTATTCAGTTATGAAACAGTTACACAGTTCTGACTATGGCATTCTCCTATTCAGCAAACTACAGTGATTCCCTCAAAGATCAAATATAAAAGTTTTTCTTTGGTGTTCATGAACTGATTCCCTCATACTTTTACAAACTGCTTACTCCTGGTGTCACTTCATACTCTGCAATCCAGTGACACCGGCCAGTGACACTACAATCCAGTGACACTTTCCATTCTTCAAAGAAGACAATCCATCTCCCAAATTAGGGCATTTCTAGTGAATGTCTCTTATGCTTGAGACAAACAGAATTTTAAAAACTCCCCTTGCTCAAACAGCTAGTGAGCATTTGGTTTTTGGAAAATTGGTTCTTGTTCTTTGTTTTTGAGGAGGATCAAAATGACATCATTGTGTTGGAATCAAGGTCACAGTATGTCTGACTGTGTCTGATCA
>JAJPUD010000604.1:69009-101374 GCA_023553655.1 Myrmecobius fasciatus | reverse complement strand
CTGATTCCAGGGCCAGTGTTCTATTTTACTTCAGCATCTAGCTTCCCCAACTTTAACATTAATAATAGGCTTATTAAAACCTTAAACAGTAATTCTTTTGCCTGGGCATTTGGCATATCTGCAGAGGCTAATTCAATGGGAAGAGGGAAACATTGTAAAAAAACAGACTGAGAAACCAGATATCAGGCATAGTGTTATAGATATGATAGTCCGAGGGCATAGTTATGAGGATTAGGAGGCACAAAGATAAACTGATAAAGAGTTCCAGGGTCATCACAACTACTTTGAGAAAACGTTTATTCTAAATTCCTGACTTGAAATTTTTGTAGCGCCAGGCAGTTCTGTTTTGATTAGCTAAATGGAGGTTATACTGAAAATGATGTGGTTAGAGCTTAATCTTAGTTGACTGTCAGAACCTGATGATGGCAAATGTTATAATACATTCATTCATTCATAAAAATATTTGAAGTCTATTGTGTTCAAAAAAGCTTTGCTCTCTCATTTGAAAGGAACTATTTATACTCTCTATATATATCTTCAAGATCTGTGGTCCCCAAATTAACTTGACTCCATGACTACTCCTGAAGTTTTAACTATTTCCATTCTTAAAAAAACTTTTTTCCCTAAATGTATTGTCAGTTCTAAATTCCTGACAGCCTGATTCATCTTTCCATTTATATCCGTAAAGATTAAGAGGAATTGAAAAGTTTCTGTATTGCCATTAAAAGTTCTTACATTTATTTATATATTTTTGCCAGCATTTAGTCACCATTTATCAGAAAGGTAAAGTTGATTTGAGTATTTGTGCTTAAAGTTCAATTTCAGCCATGAGAGAAAAGAGTGTAAACTAAGATACTTGAGTCTTAAGCATGAAACAATAAATTCATGTTTCTGGGTTTTAGTTTGCCTATTTGTCAAATGAGAGAATTGAATTTAATGATCACTACAATTCCTCTCAATTTGAATTTACAATTCTGTGATTTTTAGGTATAGTAGATAAATTCTATGTATTTAAAAGAATTACATATTCTAGTTAAATTGCTAGTGAGAATATATTTGGTGTTAATTTGAGAGGTGATAACCCTCAGTTTGGAATAAGGAATAGGCAAGAAACTGAGTGAAGTAAAAACAAGGCTAAAATGAATAGTTTTTCAAGTCTTTCTGAATTGTATCTTCACATGGTAATTTATAGTACATATACTCATTCAAAAGTAAGCAGAAAAATTTATGTCATTATATAATCATACTGGAATATTTATTATCTTGGATCTTCTATAGAAGTACAGAAAGCTGACTTAAGTTTTTGTTGAATTGTGATATTCACAGAGAGGCATTAACAGATATTAGTCTGAGCAAATTGAACACAACCAGAATTTTGCCAAGATGCTGGACTTGCTCACTCTATCTGTGTTCTTTAAACCTATAATAGGAACATAATGCTTCCTCCTGATCCTCTGGACAGCCTTTCTGGCCTCCTGTTTCCTTAGGGACAGGTTCTTGGACTTCTTCCTATTTTTTGGACTGATGTCTGATTTCCTGTTCACTAGAGACTGGATCCCTGAATATCTAACCTTCTGCACAGATCCACAGGCACCTTTCTTTTTGTTATTATGTATTACAGAGCTTCCTGATTGACACCCTTATTCCTAATCCCTGACAAGTATCACTTCAGGTGTTTTTACCTCAAATACATAATTTGTGAAAAAAATTAAAAATAGCATTAATTGAATGAAATAGAATGTCATGAAAAGTAGTCACGTAAGGGAAACAGAGACAGAGACAGACAGACAGAAACATAACATCTAATGCTGACTATAGATCATAAAATAAGAAAAAAATGCACAGTATGCTTAATGCTAAAAGGATGAAAAAAGATGAGTTTCAGTTACTTTATTCTACTGTATCTTTCTGTCAGTTGTGCTACCTGTGTGACCTTGTACAAATTATTTAATTTCTCTGTGTTTCATATTCCTCAACTGTTAAAATAGAATTAGATTAAATTTCTGAGATTTAAAATTCTGTGCTTTTCCATCATTCTTTATGATCATTACCATCTATCTTATTCCAGAGAGTATTTCATTGGACATCTGTGCACATTTCCAAAGGTTAAACTCTCATTCCTTCTCCCTGACAGAATCACCTAAGGGATGAGAACCAATTTTAATTCCCGTTTATCAAGTCTCATTATTTTCCCTGTGCTAATCACTGTGCAAATTGCTGGGGATGCAAAATAAAATAAATAAATAAATAAAGTAGTCCTTGCATTCAAAGAGATTAGAACCTAAGGGAGGAGGGGAAGACAGTACACAAAAGGAAAGTGAAAGGAGGAGAGTGGTACATGATACAGAAGCATGGTAGAAAAGTCAGAGAAATCTCAAAGTAGTGTAGCCAGGTGAGAAATGAGTAAAATGTTCTAACTGGTGTAGCCAAGTGAGAAATGAGTAAATGTTCTGAGCTCCCTCCTCAAATAGAGGCTTTGGAATTCTTGAAAGGAAGATAATATATTAATGTATGGATTCTCTATAATGTTCTATAGGTTCTTACATAAATTTTACATTTATTACAGTTATAAACATTCCGATTTAAAAGCATTTGAATTTATAGGAGATTTACTAAAAGTCAGTGATAATACTCAGATAACAGTACAGATAGCTAGCTTAAAAAAAACCACACAATAACATCTGCATAAATGCATAAATGTATTTAAAAAACATTTTCTAAAAAAACAAGCAATCCCTGATTTACTTTGTTAATCTGATTACAGGGTATTCCTTCTAGTTTTTACATGTAAATTATCCCTGTATTTTCACTTAAATTTGTTCCTCTGTGTATGTGTGTGTGTGTGTGTGCGTATGTGTATGTGTGAACCTTGTTTCCTCAATTAACTCTTTTAGTTTGAAAGAATGCGGAATAGTACCTCAAAAGGGGAAAATAATCTATTTTTATTTTTCACTTAATAGTATTTTTGTTCATTTACATGTAAAGATAATTTTCAACATTCACTTTGGTAAGATTTTGAATTCCAAATAGTTTTCCTCCTCCATTCCTTCTCTTCCCCCCTTCCCAAGACAGAAAACATTCTGATGTGTTATACATTTGCAATCATTTTAAACATGGAAAAATAGTATAGTTGAAAAGTTTAATCTAGAGTTTTGGGGGAAATTGATAACTTTATTTTGGTCCTATAGCCATTCTGTTTATATTAATTTATGGTAACCCATAAATTCCCCCCATTTATTATTATTATTATTAAGTAAAGAATAGGTACAAAATACCTATTTTACCACGTTTGTTACATTCACTACAAAGCCAAATTCAGAGTACAAGATCTGATTTCAAATACTATTTAAATATAATTATCTGTGTGATCCTGGGCAAGTCATTTCTCTGAGGCTCATTTTCCTCATTAATAAAATGGAATTGGACTTGAAATCTGAAATCTCTTTCAGATTTAAATATAAGATTCTATGATTGACATTAAGCACCACATGAGGAAAGGAAACAGTACATTACTTTAAAGGAAGTTATTTTGTCTAAGTTACATATCAAAGGAGGCAATAAAAGAAGCTATCTAGGGAAATTAGGGAAGAATAGAAATATAAACTCAATATAGAAAAACTCCTATGATATATGTAATTTGAAATGAGACAAAATAATGTGATGTAGTGACCCTTGGATTAGGCAAGAAAATTGGCTTTTAATATCAGTTTTATCACTTAGTTATGTGACTGATCTTAGATAAATTAACCTCTTAGTCTTGGTTTCTCTCTATATAAAATGTGCTTAATATAAAAATAGGCTCTCAAAGGTCTTCTAGATCAACCTGTTTCTTATTAAGAATTCCCTCTACACTGTACTCAACAAATGGTCATGCAGCGTTTCTTGGTGAGGGGAAAGCAGTTATCTCCTGAGGTAGCCCCTTTACTTTTTGATCTTACTACTTGTTAAAAATGTGTTTAGAAAGAAGAAATGTGACAGGATTAGATGAAAATAGTGAAAAGGAAAGAAGTAAAAAGTTCCAAGTGAACCATAAAGGAGTAATTAAGTTAAAGCATGTTATAAAATTATTAAATAAAAATGTGCTGTAAGGCATAATTAAAAGTAAGAGTATATAATATCAACAGCATCAGAATGGTCAGAAAAATGCAGTCTAATTCTAAGAGAAAAAAAAGAATTCTAAATAGAAGAAAAGAATTAGAATTATAATTGTTTATTATTAATCTACCAAAAATTAATCACCACCTATGTACAGAATATGTAAAAATGCATAGAAATACACAGAAATTATATATAGTAGAGGAGAGAAGAAATACATACAAGTTAATAATAATATACATGTATACATATATATATATATATATAAAATGAATGCATAAAAGAAGAGAAAATATTTCTGAAAGCTCATAGAAAGGAGAACTAACTTATAATTGCCTTCTATTTCAATGCCTTTTTGCTAGCTGTTTCTTATATTTAGAATCGACTTTGTCTTTACCTCTACTTCACTTTTTTTTCTTTCAAAATATAGCTCAAGCACTACCTTTGAGGTGAAATCATTCCTGATGCCTACAATTGCTAGTGGTTTCCCTCCTTCTCTGGCTTGTATTTATTTGGTATTGATTCTGTTTATAATTGTAAAGGGATATTATACTTCCAATGATAAACTATACCCCCTATGTATAGGGATTTTTTTTCTTGTATCTGTATCCCCAGAGTCTAACATTGCTTTCACATTATTTACATATTTAATAAATTCTTGTTGACTAATTCTGATTGAGAGGAAGGGCTACAGTTGAGTTAAATTTTGGAGAATGGGTTGAATTTTCAACAGGCAAAGATTGGAGTGGGGGTGGGGCAAATTGTCAGTTGTGTGGTATCCTCAGATTTCAGTTAAGTACTGGAATATGGTTGGAGAGATTGAGAAAAAGGATGCAGGAAATTATAGATTTTGAAAAGAAACATTAGTCAATGCTTTGTTTTGTGGTTGAAATGAAGCCTAAAGGAGTGAATAAAGGCCATTTAGCTAATTAGTGACAGATCCAGACACAGGCCTTCAAACTCAAAATGGGGTACAATGAGAGTTTGTATCTAATAATTTCCAGAAATGTCAAGATTGTTTATTTGGGACTGGATAAGGATAGGACAGAGCTGAATAAGGGTGAGAATCCAGGAAAATATAACAAAGGAGTAGGGTTTTCTTTTAGGGTTGATATATAATATGGTCAGCATAATAGGGATTTGGGAACCAGGTTGGAGGGACATGCTTAACCACAGGAGATCTAAAGAGATCAGTTCCAAGATTCCAATTATGTTTGTTAAACAGAATGTTGGTATGTTTGTCTTAATAGTCAGGCATTCCCAGATGGTCACTGAGTTCAGCTAATGGTGAGCCCAATTTCTGATGAGGGAGAGATGGGGTATGAGCTTGCTTGCATGGTATGTTGTCTCCAGATGGTCACGGAAGGATGCTTATTTAGATATACATAATTACAGACAGGAATATATTTGCAAATTAGGGAAGTAAGGCACTAGAGTTGAGAGGATTTATTTGAAGAAAGAGTAGAAGTTATGATAGAAAAGTGAAATTGCTACCAGTTCTGTTAATGTAATAGTAATAGCCAAAATTAATTTATAAAGAGTTTGAAAATTTGGCAGAGATTTCTATTTTAAAAAGAAAGAACAAAATATTGTTAGAAAAACAAGAATCTAAAAAGAAAAGGAAGCAAGAGTGAGGGAGGAGGCTCTCCCTTTTCCAAATATTGGTGATGATGGATGTTTTTTAAAATGATAGGAAGAAAACAATGGAAAAAAGAAAACAAAAAATTTTCAAGAGCTTCCTCTCTGGATATATATATATGTTTACAGATATGTAATATTTATATAATAATAAGTAAGTAATGAAGAACATAGCTAGAAAATACTAAGTGAAGAAACTGAAACAGTAAAAATCAGAAAAGCATTGTGTATAGAGTCAATGATCAAGTGAGGATAGTGATGGTGATAGTGATACATATCCATGAATATGTACAAGGTAAAATGTCTTAGTGAAGTTTAGAACTTTAATGGTGTAGATGTATTTTGTATTATAAAAAATCTTATTTGTTGTATCACATATATGCAATTGCAATTTTAAACTTCACTAAGACCACTGTATACATAGCCATACTTATATACATGCATGCATAGATACACATATGTATCTATGCATGTATCACAACTACTATTCTCACTTGATAATTTTCTTCCTTCATTATCTTAACCCTGTCTATAATGCTTTTACTAACGTGCTCTTTAATTTTCATTGTTTCTGTTTTGTCACCCTGGTGTTTGTCTAGCTCTTAACTAATTAATTATTATTATATAAATATTGTATATCTGTAAACATATATATGTCTACAAATGTGTAAGAAATAGTGATCTTTAAAAAATGGACAAATTCAGTTGTAATTGAAAAGGAAATTATGGATAATGAAAGAATTCTTCATGGAACCTATATCAAGAGCTAAAAGAGACAGCAAGAAAAAAATAATTTTATCTAATTCTCTTATAGTTGAGATGACAAGGGGTAATTTGAGGGACTGGGGCATAGTTTACTGAACCAGACATATGATCTGATCCCTTGTTAAAGGTTATATACTTTTCTGGGATGATACAATAACTACTAATTGGTCTTTAGTGATTGAGGGAATATTTCACGGATGACTGGCAACTAAGCATCTGGTGGGGTGAATGTAGTAGATTATTTGAGATATTTCTTTTTTATATTTCTTGTCTATGTGCATGCATACATGCCTGTAAATCTTTGTGTCTTAAGCATTTTCTGTGGTAGAGGAAATAAACAACTGCATATACCCGATTGTATATATATTGTATATTGTGCCCTTTTTTTCTACAAAGAACACTTGTTTTCCTTATTTTCAGACATGCCTAAGAAATTTTCCTTAGCAATACCTTAGAGATTTTCCTGAAGTTACTGTAGGATGGGAGCAGAGCCATAATGATATTAATAGCTAGTATTTATAAAGCCAGAAAAAGAGAACTTCCAAGGATAGATTTGGATTCATAAGAGGAGAGACCCTTGTTGGGGCCCTCTGGGCCATGGAGTACAATAATTAGCTAATAAAATGTAGCATCTGGAGTCCTTAATCAGCCTATTGCTTCTTCCTCTTAGCTTCATGGTACTTCATAGCTCATGACTCACATTTCCATCAAATCTGGCCATGTCAGAATGAATCATGTCACTTCATAGTAAAACAAAAGGCACTTAAAACAAAGCAAAGTAAATAATAAGGAATTAAATCACGAAGTGAACATTCTCAGTACCTGTTTCCCAAGGTAACCACCTCCCCACTTGTTTTACAAGAATATTAGTCTAAAATCTCAGTTAAATATTGCTGTCTTCCACGTTTCCCAAGGACAACTCATCTCTCCTAGTTAACACTCTCTCTTCAGGACAAGAGAAGTATATATCAGATGATCCATGACTGTTAGATTAGTCTATTGCAGCAATATTTAGTATGCAAAGTATCTTGGCCTAAAAACTTAACATTGCAGAAAGCCTTGATATTTCCTCTTGGGTGTCAGACTAGTAGAAAACCTTTTGCAAAGTTTTCTTTTTTTTTCCTTCTTCTCTTTTTTCAACTGATTCTACCTAGCAGTAAGTACTAATACTGGAATGATCTATATGTACCTGAAGGGAAAGGTACCTCTCATTTTCTTCTTCATACTCTCTATTGCCTATTTTTACCCCCTTGCAAGATTTTTAACATCCTTTCAAATTGTGAATGCTGGAAGCTTCTGAGATAATGCACAGGACCCTGGGGGTATGTAAGCTCCCAAAGAAAACATGTAATAGATATTCTCACTATCTTTTCAATATTTGAAAAAAGAAATTTAAACAGCAAGCATCACTACTGGGGGAAAAACAAGCATGCATGCCCTATGAATCATTGAAGAGAAAAAATGCTGAGTCTGACCTCATAACTGAGTTTTGTAAGACTTTTGAGACATATCCAAATATATCTTTGGATGTTTTAAATGGTGAAATGAATAGTTATTGTTCAGTCATATTTACCCCCATTGGCAAAAATACTGGAGTAGTTTGCCATTTCCTTCTCCAGTTCATTTTACAGATGAGGAACTGAGGCCAACAGGGTGAAGTGACTTGCCTGGGGCCACACAGCTAGTGATATCAAAGCTGGATTTGAACTCACAAAGATGAATCCTCCTGACTTCAAGCATGGTACTGTAACCACTACACAACCCAGCTGCCCTGAAATGTACAATATGATGGATAAAAGAGTGTGTTTTTGTTGTTGTTAAAGGAAAGGAGGCATTTATAATATTGTTCACTGATCTTAAAATTTTTATGGGAATCTTTAAGTAAGGTTGGGCCAGAATAGGAATGAATATTGGTTATTGTTCTTCATTCCTGAAGAGGACCAAAATGACATGACTATGTTGGGATCAAGGAACAGTGTGTGTCTGTATGTCTGATTTAAACAATATGATCTCAAAAGGCTCTACCACTGGCCAGGCATAAATAGTCCACATGAAAATTTAGAGTGGAGATATTTTTTATATATAAATTTGTATATTTCATATTTCCTTTGAGCTACTGCATTTCTCCTGTACAAATAGCACCTTCTTTGAAGCAGGTATGCCGTCTTGAGCAGTCCTTTTCTATCCTCTCCCATATTTCGCAATTGATTCCAGAATTCTTCAGAAAGACCTTGGGTGTCTTTGTACTACTTTTTCTGACCTGCATGTGAGTGCTTGCCTTGTGTGAGTTCTCCTTTAACTTGTCTTTAAGGCAAATGTATATTTGGCATTCAAACAAAATGGCCGGTCCATCAAAGTGCACTTTTTGCAGTAGAGTTTGAATGCTTTGCAATTCAGTGCTTAGTACCTTATCTTGCTAGGTGAACTTCAAAAACTTCCTAAGACAATTCAAATAGAAGCAATTCAGTTTCCTGGCATGCAGCTGGTAGACTGTCCAGGTTTTACAAGCATATAGTAATGAAGTCAGCATGATGGCTCTGTAGAACTCTAGTTTCATAAGCAATTTAATATCTCTTCTTTCCTACCCTTTACTTTGAAGCTTCCCAAAGTTAGATCTAGCAGTAAGTCTTGTCAGTCTCATCATTTATGTGGATATCTTGGAGAGTATGCCGCCAAAGTAAGTGAACTTATCCACAGCATTCAAATTTTCTCAATTTGCTGTAACTGATACTTCCACATAGGAATACTGTGTTCCTGGCTGGTGAAAAACCTCAGTTTTCTTGATGTCCATTTTAGGCCAAAATGACAAGCAGCAGAGAATTGATCCGTACTTTATTGCATTTCAGCCTCAGAAGTGGCAATAAGTACATCATCATCTGTGAACAAAAAGTCATACACCAACTCTTCCTCCACTTTAGTCTTGGTTTATAACCTTTATAAGTTAAATAATTTGCTGTCATCATGGTATCTGACTTAAGTAATATTTTTGTCCCCATTAAAACTGTCCGACAGCATCATTTAAAATATCATGCTAAAAAGCATGAGAATAAGCACACAACCTCCTTTATTTTATTGGTGACTAGGAACATGACAAAGAACATTATCCTTTATCTAGAATCTATCTGCAAATCTTAGCCTAATCATTTTTTTCAATAGTATTTTATTTTTCCAAAGACGTAAAAATATTTTTCAGTATTTATTTTACCTTTGTGCTCCAAATTTTTCTCCCTTCCTCCCTTCCCTCCCCATTCCCCAAAACAATAGCAATCTGATATAGGTTAAATATGTGCAATTCTTTTAAACATATTTCCATATTTGTCAAGTTGTACAAGAAAAATCAGATCAAAAGGAAAAAAAGCATAAAGAAAAAACAAACAAAAAAAGGTAAAAACATTATGCTTTGATCCATATTCAGTGTTCATAATTATCTCTGGATGTGAATGGCATTTTCGATCCCAAGTCTATTAGAATTTTAGCCTAACCATTATTTTAAAAAGAGAGCTCAAGAAAAAAAAAGGATCCAAAATATTCAGAAAGTCAGAACAGAAGAAATTATTTCTCAACTACTCAGACAAGGTAAAAAAGAGTAAACAAAGTAAAGAATAAATCAATAAAATAATAGAACATGAAGAAATTTCTAAGTGTACATGAGGAAGCAAAGGTGAAAGCAGAAATTAAATAAAAATGATTGGGGAGAAACAGGCCTGAGACATCATTGGCCAATTCTCACAGTACCTCAGCTTTCAAATGATTTAATTTTTTTGTGGAGATAAGTTACAGAATGGACTAATACATAAAAAGTGACAGGAGTGGAAGAAAATAGTGTGAAATATAAATTAAGTCAAAGGCTAACAATAAAATGAAAATAATTCCTGTAGTCTCTGAGGTCAAAATTTTTAATACTGTGGTTTCCTTTGTCCTAATGGACAAGGAGGCACAAGGTAAGATTATAAAGAGAGAGAAAAAAGGGAGAAATTTTATTTTGATGTTAGAAAAGTGTCCCAATGATGTCCACTCCTGCAAGACCTACAAACCTATAAAGAAGGGATCTTTCAATGGATAGGAGCAGGATTTGGTGCACTTAAACACCAATGTTTTGTAACAGTGATCTTGAAGAAGAAGGGGAATCAGAACTCCTTGGGGCAACCAACAACCAGAAGAGTGGGACTACTAATCCATGCAGTATATTTTTTTAAGGTGAATGATAAAAAATTAACAAGGGGTTGTTATTTTTGTTCATTAATTTTTGACTATGACCTTATTTGGGGTTTTCTTGGCAAAGATACTGGAGTGATTTGCTATTTTCTTCTCCAGCTCATTTTACAGATGAGAAACTGAGACAAATAGGTTTAGATGACTTATCCTGGGTCAACAGTAAGTATCTGGGGCCAGATTTGCTCCCAGGTCTTTCTGACATCAGGTCTAGGTTTTCATCCACTATGCCATCTAGCTGCCCTGACAAAGGGGCAAGTAAAATTAATGAACTGTACAATCAGGTACATACAAGAATTCCTGCCCTAGGGCAATATCTTATCACCTGCAGAAATTAGTATTTCTAAAAATGAGGCATAATAGGAAAAAAAAAAGACTAGGGGCAGAATCTACAAGATAATAGCATAGAAACTATCTAGTAAAGGGAACCCAAAATAAGTGTCTTAGAAACTTTCATTCCATGAGTAACAGAGACTAAAGAAGGACTAATGTATAAGACCCTAAGTAAGATAAAACTGTAGAATAGAAAAAGAAGATAAATAATGAAGAGAATGAGAAAATGATTTTAAGAAAAATGAAAAATGAAAGTTTTAAAATAACAAATGAAATAAATTGAAGGGGAAGAAGGTGGATTCCACTTCAGTTCTTTAATGTAGAGCGGTTAAAAAAAGAAGAAATAACTCAAGAATATCTAAGAAAAAGGAACCAATAAGCAACACTCAAAAGATAGGGAAAAAGGTTAACAGGCTTGAGGACAAGTTGAAAAAACCCTTAAAATCAAGGTAAGGTAATTGAAGAGATTCAGTCTTATGTTTACATAGGTGGGGGAGAATCCCAATTTTGAGAGAAGAAAATCCAATATGAGACAAAATGAATGCTTTTAACTTTAAATGTAAATGGATTAATCCAACAAAAAGGATAAAGTAACTGAATAGCAAAAACAAAAACAGTATTTTTTGCCTACAAGAAATATATTTAAAAAACAAGGATCTATTCAGAATTTTAAAAAAAGCTGGAAAACACTATGCAGCAAGTCAATCCAAAAAAGACAAATGTTTCAGTCTTACTATCAAAGAAACAAAAAGTCAAATCATTTTATACTGAAAGAAAATCATTGCAACATTAAATTTATATACTGCTAATGCTTTGGCTTCTAAATAAAGAAAACAACTGAACTATAAAAAAGCAGTAACATAATAGTGATGGGAGATTTCAGTGTCTCACTTTCAATTTTGGATTAAATGTTAACAGAAATATGAAAGGAATAGTATAGAAATAAACAAATTACTGGAGTTAAACTCACTATGGCATCTTTTAAATGGAATTGCAAAAAATAACTTTCTCAGTACCACATAAGCTTTTTATAAAAACTGACCATGTAAAAGGTATTGAAAAAAATTTTTAAAGCAAAAATTGTTAATATATTCTTTACAGACCATAATTCAATTTTAAAAATTTGGTTCAGGGACCACAAAATGCAGACTAAAATGGAGACAATAAAATCCCAAATAATGATTTTCAAAAGAAATAATTTACAATTATGTAAAAGAAAATAACAATGAAACAATATGCCAAAGCAATTCCTAATGGAAAAAATCATATCCCTGGAAACATTAACAAAATAGAGAAAGTGGGGAGTAATAAACTGAATATTCATTTTAAAAATTAGCCAATAAACAAATCTAAAAAGAGCAAAAAAAATTAAACACTAGAGCGATGAATTAGAAGCCAAAAACAAACAAACCATGCAAGTAATAAAACTAAAGGCTTTTGTTTAAAAAGTAAATTGATAAAAAGTGTAGCCACTGATTAAAACAAGTTGAGAACCAAATCAACAATCAGAACCTATTATACAGTTGTATGATAACAAAACTTAAGAACACAAAGGAATACAAAAGAAATATCTCCAAAAACATATTCAAACTATCAGAAAACTAGATAGAGATCTTAAACAAACAATCTCAGAAAAAAAAGGAAATAGAATTAGTTAAAAAGTAGCTATCAAAAAAAAATAAAAAACACTGCTTGTCCTAATGGAGTCACAGAAATCTATCAGTTTGTTAAAAGAATAATTAGTAATCCATGATACACAAATTATTTTCAAATTTGAGGAAGAAAAATAAAACACAGAATTCTAGACCAGGGAATAACATTTCAAAAAATTTGAAATCCTGTCAGGTTGACAGTCTGTCATACAATTGATAGTCTTGTCTGTCAATCAACAATTTTTCCAAGAAATCATTTATTTTGACCAAGCTGCGCCAGGGATGGTATAAATGGTTCAGCATCAGGAAAACAATACCATGTTTCAAAATATCCCAAAACAAATGATTATTTTAGTAGATGTGTTTATGAGTGTGTGGGAAAGCCTTTAACAAAGTAAAACATTTGTTTATGCTATAAAAAATTCTATTAAAAAGTTACCTATATAAGCAGAAAATTTTTTCCAAATATCAAAGATATATCTAAAATCAAAAGCAAACATTATATGCAATGGAAATCTATTAGAATCTTTTCAGTAAGGGAATAAAAGAATTATTTCCTATTATTTGCTATCGTTCCAGAAATGCTAGCAATAGCAATGAGAGAAATTTAAAGCATAAAAATAGATAAAAGTATTCCCATGTGTTGTTGATATATTTACTTCTCCTAGGGAAGTAAAAAAGATACTAATCAAGACAATAACTTTATCAGAGTTGCACATGACAAAATGAAATCTTCCAAAATTCTATTTCTATATGATTAAAAAAAAATCCAGACACAGTATTGCAAAAGGAAATATTACTGCCTCCCAAATGCACAAAATATCTGGAGAATCAGACTACCAAAGCATACAAAAGATTTGTTTTTTTAAAAAATTACCAAGTGTTCCTTAAAGAATTTTTTTATAAAAAACAACTTAAATAGCTAGCAGAGTATTCAGTGCTTGTGGCTAGATAGTACCAACATACTAAGAATGAAAATAATACTACAAAAATAAATTTGGATTTTAATGCTACACCAATCAAATGATAAAAGCCTACTTCACAAAATTTAACAAAATAACAGTTTAAAAGTGAAAGACCTGTAATATTCAGAAGTTTGATAGAAAAAAAAAAGTAGGGATATAGAAGGGATAACATTTTAGACCTCAAACTATTTTATAAGGTAGCAATAATCAAAACCATCAGTTACTGGTTCTAAAAAATAGGTGGATCCAACTTTTAAAACATTGGAAAATATAAATTACTTAGGAAAGTATTCTAAAAAAAAACTACTCTGAATTTTGAAAAATAGTCTTGGAGAAATTATACTTAGGCCAAGAGCCATATTCTACAATGTATTATAAATGGATATGTGTCCTTAATATTAAAGATAACATTGTAAGAAAAATTGTAAGAAAAGCAGATTATATACATTTCCCAAGTATGGGCAATAGATATATTCTTAACGAAGCATGGGATGGAAGTACTTACGAAAGATAAATTAGATAACAATTCTGCACAATCAAAATTAATATGCTTAGAATGAGGGAAGAGGTCAAATGGTGTAAAAATTTTTGTATTAAATTTCCTCCACATGGGATATTTTATATAAACAAATTGCATATATGTGTATACATTCACACAAATAAGACAAAAATATGTCCTAATGGATAAAAGAATATGAACAGTTATCAGAAGAATTGCATGCTATTGTGGGAAGGTACCCTGGTTCATTGTGAATAGAGTTGTAAAATGGTACATCATTTTGGAAATCAATTCAGAATTATGCCAATAAAGTGACTAAAATGTATACTTTGACCCAGAGTTCATGTGACTTGAGTATATGCCCCAAGAAAGCCATTGATAACAAAAAAACCATCAAAATATTTGTAGCAATTTTTTTGTAATGACAAAGAATTGGAAACTAAGTAAATGCCCATCTATTGGGAAATACCTAACAACTTGTGGTATGTGAGCATAATGAAATACAATTTTGCTGTAAGAAACAATGAATATAGTGAAGCATGGAAAAAAATTATGTGAACTGATGCAGAGTGAAGTAAGCAGATCCCAGAAAATAGTACACATAATGACTATAACAATGTAAACAGAAAGAATAGCCACACATCCATAAAATTCAAAACTGGATGTGGTAAAATTTTAAAGAACAAGCATTGTACATATTTTCTGACTTTTAGGTATATTGATCAGTGATGCTTATTTTTTCCCCTCTGTTCTCATTTTTATCTTTAAAAATATACCTTTCTCAGAGATGGAGTGGGGAGAGATGCAAGGGAAATTATAGTGATATGAAATAAAAGCAAAATATATTAATAAAAACTTTTAAAATAAGTGTGCATAAGACAGCTTTATGAAATAAGGGGAAAAAATAAAAATAAATAAACATCAACATCACTTGTTTGAATATTTAAGACAGCTACAGAGCAATATCAAAAGAAAGTTTGGAAGAATAATTATGCTAATATAAAGATCAAGCTTTTTATTGAACAATTTTTCTTTTGGCTATGTAAAAATACAATTTCGTCAGTTTACATTCCACTTTCTAAAGTAGTCTTCCAGTTCCTTTCCGGTATTGCCTCCTTCCTCGTTGTTAGCGTCTTCACTCTGATACTACCTTCATTAATACTATACACATTATATATATTCAGAGTTGTTTGCAAGTTACTTTTTCGTAGAGCTCTTTGAGAACAAGGACTATGGTTTTGCTTTTCTTTGTATCACCAGTTTATAACAGTGCCTTATACATAAGTGCTTAATAAATGCTTGTTGATTGATAATCCATGGATATATTCATTGCAAATTAACAAATATCAAAAGTGTATATTGTCTCTATTAAAATTAAAGCTCCTTGAGAACAGAAATAGTTTTTCCTTTTACTTTGTATCCCTGCTGCTTAGTAGTAAGCGCTTAATAAATGCTTATTGATTAAAGTTGAACATACAAATAAAAGAATTATGATCCTCAGACCTAGCCCTACCACAAGCATAGGTTGTATGATTGACGTCATAATGAACACTATCAAAAGACAGAGAATGATAATCACTTAAAATTTTAAAGTGGATATATGATTATGATGGAATACTCTTGTGCTATAAGAAATGATGAGCAGAATGCTTTCAGAAAAACCTCCAACTGCATGAACTAATACAGAGTAAGGAGAGAAGAACCAGGAGAATATTGTATACAATTATAGCAATATTGTATAATGATCAGAAATTCTGAAGGACTTAATGATGAAAAATGTTATCCATCTCCAGTGAAGATTGATGGAGTCTTGAAACATACTTTTTAAACTTTATTTTTCTTGGTTTGTTTTTTTGTGTGTACATTTTCTTTTGCAACATGGCTAATATGAAAATGTTTTGTATGACTGCATATGTACAATCTGTATCAATTTGTTTACCTTTTCAAGAAAGGAGGAGGAGAGGAGGGAAAGAATTTGGAACTCAAAGCTAAAAAACATTAAAATGTTTTATATATTATTGAGATAAAAATTTTAAAAGGCAAAAAAATTAGTTGTCACAACAAGACAAAAACAGAAGTCAAAATAAAATTAAAGACATAAGAATGGAATGAAAAGGGGGAAATGTTGGTTTTAAAGATGTAAGGGCAACAGGTGAGTTATGAAAATAAATGCTATGAGATTGAAGATGGAAAAAATGAACCTAAAGGAAACAGATATGTTTAGAAAACTGGGTAAAACTAGTAAAAAAAAATAGTGCTAATTTTTCTACCCAATAATTCTATGGGCTCTCATTAACAAGGTGTCTAATTCTGTTTGAGGTTAGCAGATAAGAACATTTTCATGAATCCATTGAACACAAGGAGAATATTAATCAGCAGCAGACAGATGCCTGCCATTAGAGAAAGGAGAGTCAAATTTGATTTACAGCTGAAAGGGATCTTAGAGATCATGGAATCCATTTTTACAGCTGACAAAACTGAGGCTGCATGAAGTAAGTGACTTGACTAAGAAAAGGGAGAAATAGGAGAAAAGAATAAAATAAAATTTTAATTGAGTATGTTTATATGAAATTAATATACAATCAATTTAATGTTTGTGAAAAGTACAAATAGTTTTTATAAATAAAATATCTTAAAATCAAATATTTGGATATAAAAGCACTCAAAATTATACAAACATGAAATTATGTATAGAAAAAAACATCTTTAAGTAATTAAATATTGGTTGTAGGATATATTTTATTTTGAATTTTAATTTTTAATTGAATATCTTATTTTCCAGTTCCATTATTTAAGAATATCAATTCTCTTTTGATTATAGGGAAGGAAGTCAGTACAGACATGGTAAGCCATAATTTTAAATAAATTTTCAAATGTTTTATTTTTAAATAATTGTTGATACATTATCTGTTCTTAGGTTAGTTATTGAATTCTAAAGTAATTATAGTATAATAAAATTTATATTTAAAGACAGTTCTTTTAAAATACTAAAATTCACAGTGGTGTTTTGTATTAGAGAAGATTAAATTTCTCAGAAATTAATCTACTTTTTGTGCAATTGCCAGATGCTGAGGATGTTGTAAAGCTAGATGAGATAAAAGGAATGTCTGTGCTTTTAGAGTTACATAGTTAGCCATAATTCAGTGATCCTATTTTAGATAGAATATCAACAAAGAACCATAGGGATAGTAGTTGGTCATTACATTTTGAGAAACTTGTCTGTCACTGATAAAGAAATCAACATGGACACAAGAAAACTAGCATTTTGGCCCAAAGAACCATTAGCTTGATCAAGGGAGTATGGAGTGAGTTGATAGTGGAAGGAGATAGTTCTGAAGGAGAGTGACTGAGCTATTTGATGATAGGACAGATACAAAACTAATGAGAACTGAGGTCTGGTTTTGCAATTAAACCCTGGCCTGAGATATTGTGTGCTGGGGTAAGATCAGTATATACTCCTTCCTCCTCTAAAGCACATATACCTGCAAGAAGAAAATAATAAAGATTTAATATTTCCATCTTATACAACATATAGTGTATTTAACTTTGATATAGTATTTTAAGGTTCACAAAGCACTTGGAGAGAATGTTAGTGAAATGAATTGTAATTATATAACTTCAAATAAGTACATTTTGAATGAATCCATTTTCTATGCATAAGTAATTTTGAAATAAGTTAAAATATTTTCTTGACTTAAGGTAAGTTAATATAAAAAGGAGTCATGATAGTCTAATATTTTTCTTTCCATACCTCTTCCACTTAGGTTCAGTTAAGTTTTCATTTCTTTTCATATTGTTCACAAAGAAACCCTGCAAAATAATCCCCTATCCATCTCTGTAGTAGTTAGAAATGCCTTAAAATTGCATAAATACAGACCCCACTAATTTGGACTTTATTATAATTTGGTTAGGGTGGAACTGAAGTTTGCTCTTGTCCTCTATCTGGAGAGATTTCAAAGTAAATGCATATTGAAAGCAAGATTATAAGAAACCGATTTTAACTTTAATCTACTTCAATAAGAATTTTTAAGTATCATTTATATAAAATTGATTTGTTAATTGAAAATTATTAAGCTTTGAAGGATTTCCATTAGGTAAGATTAGAACTAAATGTTGTTATTGTATGCACTTAGGACAAATATAGATTGCTTAGTGATCTAATATTATTTAGATTCACTTTTCTTTTAGCATGATTTAGTAGGTTTTCATGGTATAGTAGCTAGTAACTGTAATAGTTATTTTACTTGAATGGTAATTGTTTTATTTGAATTCTCCAAATGAAGAATGATATTTTCCTTTATTATACATCAGAACCTGGTAGAAAATTATTTTTTAAAAAATTTATCATAGAGTCTTAAAACTATATTTAGTTTTTGTTTTAGTGAAAAATAACAGTTGAAATCCTATCTTTTCTTTTCATGTATAAAACATTTCATGTACAATCTTATAAAATGTAATTATATCATCAGTTATGAACTTTATTTTATTCAGCCTCACTATCTCTGCCTTATTAAAGCATTCTGCCTCTTTCACAGAAAGGAATAGAAGTAACTTAATGTATTAAATTAAGGAATTATAGTAATCTTTCAGAAGAAAATGCTCTGAAACTTTGTGGCAATAGAAAAGTCTCTTAGTATCCCAGTTTTTTTATCTATTAATTGAAAAATAAAACTTTGTAAATAATAGATAGCAATTTCTTATATAATTTAATTAGTTTTCTGTTATAAGAATAAGTGCATACTTATAAAGCACTAAAAAGCATGTAAAATTTGATGACTAATATTTTTAACTTATAATAATAGTATATTTATACTCATGTTTCCGTTTTATTTTTTTTCAACATGATTTTCTTTAGACTTACATTCAATAGTACTTTAAATATTCTGCAAACTTTGAAGGGCCTCCCGATTGTCTTTAGTAACTAAAAGAAAATTAGTTCCATTTTGTCTTTTCATTGCTTTATATTCTTGTAGTGTGATAGTGCTAAAAAAACTTTCTTTTTTAGTTTCTTATTCAGCCTACTTGATCAAATGTGTAGAATAGTACCTTCTTGGCATAAAAGAAAACTTCGTAACTATAGAGGTCCAAGTGGTCATGTATAACATTTTAAAAACAAATTACCTAAATAGTATTTTGTAATTGTTCAAGGATAGTTTGACATAGTAGAGATGTGCCATCCCTGTTAATTTCTTTAATCCATTTAATTCATTCTTTGGTTACAGAATGACAAAGGCACATTTTTTAAATATTTCTGAATTTGAAGAAAGTATATTGGAATATTATCAGGAGCTTGGGGAACTGTGGGGTTTGGGGGAGAAGCAGGGATGAGAGAAGGACCATCAAGTATGTATCTGTAGTATGTAAAGGAAAGCAAGTGCCTAAAAGTCCCTGGCCTTATTTATAAGTATTAGGAATTAGCTTCTGGGCCAGTTTTGGTTATTGATAATTAAGAGATTAGCTGCCTGGAAATTTTGACTAAAGAAACTGAATTTGGAAGCTCCAGCAATTGTGGTAAGAGCATTTTCTTCTTTTATACTGAAGCAAGTTTGGAATATGAAGTTTGAGATTTCAATGCTAAGATCATTTTGGTGGTACATGGGAAATTAAGCAAGTGAGTCAATGGATCACAGGGCTCTTTAGTTCTGAACTCTGGAATTCTGATCATGTGTTATGGAGTTAAGTTTGTAAAAAGATTCTATGCAGGAGTAGTTATGACTGGATGTATTCTTTTTTTTTTTTCCTTCTTGTTCAGTCATGTCTGATTCTTTGTGATCCTGTGATGATCTGTACTGTACATGGGGTTTTTATGGCAAAGATATTGGAGTAATTTGCCATTTCCTCCTTTGGTGGATTAAGGCAAACAGAGGTTAAGTGACTTGCCCAGGGTCACACAGCTTATAAGTGTCTGAGGTCAAATTTGAACTCAAATTTTCCTTATATTTACTTCCTTATTCAAGGCCCAATGATCTATCCATTGAGCCACTTAGGTGCCTCCTTTCTTCTTACAAGCTTCCCCTCATCTTTTGGTATGCAATAGATACCAACAAAATGAACTATGTTTTTTTAAAAAAAAAGACTAAAATTAGATTCTTTCTCCTATAGTATATCTTATTTATTTATATTTAATCTTCTGAACTACATTGTAGGGCTTTATAATTTCACAGGCAACTGGATAACTACTACTATCTACTCAGGAAGAGGTTGCTCTGATTATTAGTGAAAGAGGAAAATAATTCTGGGGAGGGGGAAGACCCTTAGGGCTTCTGGCCAAAACAGATACAATCGTTATTTACATTCCCTCTGAGAAAATCAAGAAGTTAGGAAGGAAGGAAATAAATTAGGAAGTTAGAAAGGAAGGAAGAAAGGAAGGAAGTTGTTTTGGTTTTTGACTACAAGGCCATTCTTTGACTCATTTCTAGTCTTTCACTATGTCCAGGACCATCTCCAGTCATCCTCATCTATATCTGACTACTGAACCAAGATAACTTCTGAGGAGAAAGTGAGACTGGTGACTTTTCATAGTCCTCCCTCACTCAAATCCAATTCACTTAGACATCTCCCTGATGTCATGGTCATCTTCAAGGAGAAAGAACAAACAAGAAGTCAACTGTGGCATAGGGTATTGAGATGGTATGTGCCATTTATGATAATAGTTCTCATTTATAGTGATTTGATATTTATAAATTCTTTCCTCATAACAATTTGGTAAAGTAGATAGAAAGTAGAAAGAAAAGAGGACATAATAGGTTGATTCTTTGCAATTGACCAGTTGTTGTCTAACTCTTTGTGACCTCATTTGGGATTTTTTTAAAGATACTGGAAGTTTGCCATTTCTTTCTCTAGTAGGAAATTGAAACAAATAGGGTTAATCAATTTGCCCAGTTTTTAGGAACTGGAGGCTGGATTTGAACTCAGGTCTTTCTGCTTCCAGGGCCCCTGAGCCACCTAGTTACCCAGTATTTAATTCTTAATTATCCTAAAATTTCACTAGTCATCACAATGATCCATTACTTAGGTGGTAACTCAGATACTAATGGCTGTCCACTTGTCTGTGAAATTATAAAACCCTACAGTCAAAGCTAGGAATTCTGTTTCTACTTTTATGGCAATATTGAGATCATTAGAAAGTACCCAGGAATTACATCAACTAATTTCATACAAGACCAAAGTGGTCATCTGCCATCTGGTTTAGGAAAAAGTAAAGGAACAATATTATTATCAATTTTACAATTCTTCCAAAGCTATAATAAACTTATTATTTTCAATTACTTTGATCAATTTAACTTAAACCCCTAATAATTTAACTTTTGACTGATCCTTTTATCACTGTATAAATAACCTAATTCTGAAAGACTCTTCTATTTGTGTTTATCCCTTCCTAAGTTATTATCCTAGAATTAGTATCTTCTCTCACAAATTGATCAGAAATAAAACTAAATGCAATAAATACATATATCTAGATGGATTGTTCCAGCATTAAAAGGTGTAATTAAAAATTCTGTGCCCAAAATAAATATCATAAACTATACCTGAGCCAACAAACTCGAAGGAGGTTTTAAGTTGAAGAGAAGGGGAAATGGTTCAGATGGAACACTCCTCTGTTAAGAGGAGCAGATTGCTTGGGTCATTGGGGATAAGGAAAGTATGGTCAGAGAAATAGAGCAGGGCAGGAAAGGAAAAAAGCTCACTTTAGCCCACCATTTGGTAGATTTCTAATTATTCTTGCTAACTAGGTGCTAAGCTCTGTTTCTATGTTGTTGAAGGACTATAAGTGGTCTATATTTGTCACCCTGGGACAAAACCTTGGTTGCTTCACCCTTGTCATGGCTCTGTTAGTATACATTTAATTCAGAAGTTATAAGCACTCACTCAGTTTTTATGTTGAGGTTGTAACAAACCTCTCATAAAACCTAATTTAAACAATAAAATATTCTGAATAAACTAGAGATTGAGTTTAGTGTCTATATAAATGTGTTTGCACTGTAATTTTATGGAGGATTTAAATCATGTTATCGGTTTGTTCATAGAATTTGTTGATAGGAATATAGTCTTGGGCAGATGTATATTGAATTGAAATCTAGTATAAGAAAGATGAAAAGATCTCTATGGATTATACAGATTCTCACATTTGCAAAATGCTTGGTCAGTCTAGACGTATATATTACTTTTTGGTTATAGTGTTACATTCTAAGGATCAAGTTTATGAAAAAGATAAGTATTATAAATCAAAATACATTCAGTCACTGAATAGCTGCCTGGAATACAAGGAAACAGAAACTACATTTCTTTTTCCTAGTACCTCCTTCCTACCCCCCACCCCCCATTTTCTTTCCTTTTCTAGGTTGCTTCCTAGGATCTTTTGCCTATTGACTTATCTAGTCCTTAAAATTAAGTTTACCCCTAAAGCTGTCTAGTTTGAAAGGACTGGTAGAGAATGAAATGGTATTAGGATAATACTATTTAATCATGAATTAATTAGAATTTTGGAGACTGACATAATAGCTAAATTACCAATTCCTCATTTATTTGTATTATAAAATATGTTCGAGGTAATTTACAAAGGCATTTTGGGAATATGTCTCATTTATGTGTTGGGACACTGCATGATTAAACATGTTACTTATCTATGGTTTTTTTTTGACCACATAAATTAGTTTCTGGTTTATATATATGAAGTTAAGTATGTTTAGGCAATCATATGAATTCCTGGAGCAGAATTAAAGATTGTTCTCTTTAAAGATAAAAGGATCTTTGTGAGTTTGAAGACTTTTTTTTTTCCATTTCCCTAGGACACCTTCAGTTCTATTATCTTCCTTCAGTACAGTGATGTTAATATTTGAAAGTTCATCCAAAAGTAGGATATTACTCCTGAAATAAAGTAGAGCACTTATGAAATGCATTGTGTTTTATTTAGAAATATTAGAAAGAAGGACACCTAGCAAATGATTCTGTTTCTTGGCCTCTGAAGAATAATTTTAGTAAGACTGTAGTATGTTCTATACAAGATTCTTAACTAGCAGTTTTTGTACCTTGAGTAACTGTCAGGAAACATGACCTCAAATCAACTTCTCAAGAAAAACCTATTGTAGTAAATGCTAGAGGAGAGATTGTGGAATGTTATATAGCTTGCTGCTGGGGACATCAAGTTAGGGAAAAGTTCACCTGAGATTCTACCATCAAATGTAGAAAGACACTGTTTTCCTATTTTAACTAATGGTACTAAGTAGAGGTGGTCTATAGAAGTGGTTTGAAAGTGTTTTCAGGAAAGTGTTCTTGTTTCTCCCTTTGGTTATGGTCTTCCCTCCCCCCCCCAAAAAAAGGTGTAGACTCTGCCTTTGTATGTAAAAATAAACTTTAGCTGTAGAAAGAATAAAAGGAATTGTTGGATTCATTAATATTAGTACTTTGTATAATGTTGGGAAAAATCAAAATCATTTTTGCATCCTTTTATGTAAAATTTTCTTCAAATGTAAAGAAATTTGTGCCTACTCTCAATGTATTTATATATGAGTTTGTGAAAGGAAATTTTTATTGTAGCTAATTTCCTACATATCTTTATTTTAGGAAAAGAAAAGAAAGCGACTGGAACGCTTTGGACTCCTTTAGTATTCCCCTTAACCTTCTCTCCCCAAGTTTTATATATCAGAAGTAAACATAGTAATGGTGGCCCAAATGCTTGTGTGTTTCTATTAAGATATCAAAATATTGAGTAATGCTCTTTTTTGTCCTTGATTTTTTTGTAATTGTATTTTTGTAGCATCACTTCTGTACTTTTAATATCTTTTTCCCCTAGATTCATTATATGATTTTAAAACTGGGATGAAGTCAGTTCTGCTCACCCATGTTTGTTTTAAGCTGTTAGTTTTGTATCTTAATGCATTCATTTATTCAGTACAAGTTTGCATTTATAGAGATCATTTACAATCTTTACTTAACTTTAATGCTTTTGGTATGTAATTATTAAGAATTTATTCATGGATATATTATGTCTTCTGTTAATGGCCTTGAATTAAATACACATGGTTACAGATTATCTGGAGTACTTGTCAAAGTAAATATTCAATTTCAAGCTTGATTATCATTCATTGCTTAACCAAACATAGTGATATTAGTACCATGAATTTGATACAGTGTTGCTTCATAATTTTGATGCTTTTCTGTAGTAAATTTGATATAGAACAGTTGCTTAAGAAAAACTGCTCAATTGTGGGACCATTTTATGGAACACATCTGGGATAATTAGTTCAGGATGTGTACTATTTAAGAACAGAGGTTTTCAATAATCTGGAAGAAAGCATGTTCCAGATCTGTTTTTCTTAATGAATTGACTAACCTCAAATTATTCAATTCTTTAAGGTATTAGCTGTGCTAAGAATATAATTTTGAAGTATATGAAAAGGAAATGAAGACTAAGTTTTATTTAAGATGCCAAATAAACAGTTTACACCTGTTAGTATGTTTCGTTTAGAACAGCTGTGTCTTTTATTATCAGTAAACAGATGCAGAAAGTAATGGAATGTTTTAAAGCAATATGCTAATCCTGTTCTCCACTTCTAAACTGTCTCACAATATAGTGATTAAATATTAACTGTATTGCAGCTGTTACTTACAATTATAGAATTTCTTAGTTAATTTCTTGTTCCTAAGCACAAATGTTTCAATGTTTGAAGTCCAGATTTCAATTCTCATCTTCGAGGTGTTAATTTATTTTTTAAATTTAATTTTAAAATGAATTCTTTAAAGTAAGGTCATTTAGATACTTTAATAAATTATGTGTATATACATTCATACATATAGGTATATAGGTATGTATGTGTGTCTGTATACATGTATAATATATATGTGTGTATATATATATATATATGTATATATATTTAGTTTTCTTGATTTATGCAGAAAGATACCATATATCAGAGACATAATTCTTTAAGCAGTTTACACCTGTTAGTAAAAACAAAAAGAGAAAAAGAAAAAAAAAATTAAGTGAGGATGGTGAGATTTAGGGTTTGGATTTTTGGCAGCATCTTTTTACTTTTAAAAAAGTTTTCATATCTTGGGGCAGCTAGATGGCACACTGGATAGAGTATCAGCCCTGAAGTTAGGAAGACATGAGTTCAAATGTGGCCTCAAACAATTAACACTTCCTAGCTGTGTGACCTTGAGCAAGTCACTTAGCCCCAGTTGCCCCAGCCAAAAAAAAAAAAAAAAATTCTTATCTTAAAAGCTTTATGCAGCTAGGTATAAAAATTGCTTTTGCTCATTCAGTTTATCAGGATATTTGCATAGCATTGTGCTTTTTAAAATAGTGACAGAATTCAATGGAAAACTATTTTGAAGTCAGCCTCACCTCAAATATCAATCCCTTTTGAAATGTAATTAACTTTATTGACACATTTAAATGTAGAGAAAGAGATATGTCTTCATTTAAAGTACTTGAAAAGAAAATCATTAGCATTTTTTCCCCACAGAAATATTTATTTCAAAAAGTATAATCACAAATAACATTACCTTAGCCTTTGAGGAGAAGAAGGGGACTAGGTTCATAGTTTACTTTAGTTCCCATAAAGCACAGTTCCAGTTTCAAGTCCAAAACCCCACTTGAGATCGAGTCCCAAGCACCCTAGCTTCTCAGGTCTTCTATGTTGTGCTAGTTGACTCACATATTGCAAGCATGGCTCAAACTCCCAAGTCCCTTGGGATTTACCTGAAATTGAGGAGTGCAAACAATGCAGAGCAAAAACACTCTCAGGTCTATTTTTTTTTTTTTTTTGGAAACCAGATAAACAAGAAGGATCAGGGGAATTTTTTTTCTGATTTTTTTTCTGGTCCCTCTTACTGATTCAGATCTTGGAGATCTCTGATGGTGCATTGTAGTCTTCTACCTCTAAACACAATAAGAATTGTCAAAACTACTGTAGTAGAGAGAAGAAAAAGAGCAGAAAGAGGGGAAAAAACTGGTTCAGTAGACAGCCAAAAGATGCTACACTACCAGAGGCCTCCATAATGAGCAATTTGGATATATTTCAAAAACTCCTCAATTACACCTCCATGTTAATCAAACTGGGCATACTCACACAAGCCCAAGAAACTTGAAATTTCAGTCCTTGGCAAATAGGCAGTGACGTAGTTTTTTTAAATACAATCTTAGTCCTAAATCCAAATTCAAAATAATTCTCTATGATTTCTGAGGAGGCATAAACCATGTGCTTTCACTTGTTTCTCCAATACCATGCAGTAAAGTCTCAAATATAGTCAATTACTCATGTGCAAATAAGAATCATAATTATTTCCAAATACAAAGTTTTTGTAGATCACAGAACAAGCAGTAAGTATTTCACCGAGTTCTCCAAATAACTCAACAAAATAAGAATTTTATAAAGTTTGCCAAATATTTGCTTGTTTAGTCTTAATCTTTTAGGACCTTCTCCCATTAACAAAAGAAAGAGCAAAGACAAAACTAGCTTCCATCTCAAACAGAAACCTGATCCATACATAGCTTTCTAATCTACATGGAGTTCTTGCAGGGATTTGGGGCTTGGGTCAACTTGGAGTTGCTCCTTTCTCAAATTAAGAACATTGTCCCAGGTGGAACTCTTCTCTCAGTACATAAGATCATCCTGCTGGAGTCTGCTTGAATAGTGTCTATTTCTAACAGCACACTAAAGATTCATTTAATATATGTGACCCAATTCCCATAGACCAGGCCATTTTCTCCCAGTCTCTTAAATGTAAAGACACTTCAAATTCTCCCATGCTACTTACTGCTTGCCCTGCTACTGCTAAGGCAAACCAAATTGAATTGCAAACTCATCTGTCAAAACAAAAAGGCAAATAGGCTTATCTATTCTCACCCTATAAAATTGTAGGATATTTCACTTTTGCAAAAGGCGAGTAGCACAGGTATGTTTAAATTTAAAAAGAATAATATAAACATTTTTATTAGGAACAATTTAGTAATTCCAAATTTTTCATAGCAAATTTAATACCAGCTCTTGTATAGGGCTCAATAATCTAGAATAGTATCAGTATATCAAACCTTATATTTAATTCAGTAATACAAAGTTTGCACAATTATACATTTAATAAGCAATCAACAAATGAAAATGGAATTAATTTGGGAGAAGAATGTTCACTAAAATAAATTGTACATTTATAGCCTAAATTCTATCCCCCCCAATTTTTGTATTAAAAATTTAAAAATACTTATGCAGAGAATCTTTCCAGAGGTAAATTTCATGCCAGACAACTACTGACATGTAGCATAGTCCACTCTGGTTCCCTTTATCTGAAGGCCAGGTAGATTGCATCTCATTTCTTTCCCCAACATTCCCTGGCACCTTTAAGAGGACTGGAGTGTCTAGACTTTCTGCAAATGGCTTCATCTCCTACCAACAGTATTCCTCCCAAGCATAGAGAGTGTTCCCCTGCAGTCCACTTCTTTTTAGCTACTTACTAACAGATTATCTTCTATACAGAAATATTTATTTCAAAAGGTATAACCACAAACATACAAACTTGAAACATAAGAGATGAAATCTTCTTCCCCTTATATCTCAGTCTCTGGGTTCACAGCTCAGTTCTCCTAGAACACTGTTCCAGTTCCAATTCCAAAATTCCCTTTAGAATTGAGACCAAGACGCTGACTTCTCAGAGCTTCCATGACAAACTAGCTGGCTATACCATAACTATCTACAATCCTGACTCCAAGGTTATTGTGACTTGAACTCCTGCATCCCATAAGGATCACTTCTGCCACCTGAAATTGAGAAGAACAAATAATACAGAACACAAATAAATAATCCTGTCCCCTCCAGAGTTATTTTTTTGAATTGGAATAAAAGAGAAGAACCAGGAGAAGGGAAGTCCTTTCCTTCTCACTCATTCAGTTCATGGTGGCCTTTATATGAGTGAACCAGGTATTTCAATCTCTGGATGCAGCAGAGTAGAGTATAGCAGAAATTGGATAGTGGAAAAGAACCATTAGTATTATAGTTTTTATGATGATAGAAGAGCTACAGATGAGACCTATCAAATATCAGCTTAATTCTTTTCTTTTTTAAATGATTTTTTAATCAATAGCTTCTTTTGTCTTTTGCTTTGGATTTGTACAGTGTTTAGGTTAGGACATGATATCAATATATTGATAGCATATATGCTTTCTTGATTAAAAGCATACATTCTTCACCAGATCTATGCCAATAGATGTTAGATGCAGAATTGACCATAGATTTTCCTGACTCGAAGGCCAGAACACTGCCTTTCAATGAAAAAAAAAGTTATTAAAAAGTTGTTTTGATAGCAGAGTCTATAAAATCACAGCAAGTACTTCAAAATTTCCTAAATGATCTTGTTTTTTTCTTCCTGTTCATTTGTAGGCCATCTTTAATGCCTACTGTGTATGTGCTAATATTCAACAACCTACTCAACAGATAACACAATCTTGGCAACATATATTCATCATCCATTTGTTGTTTTTTTTCTATTATGGCATTTTTGGTGGGGTGATTGAGTTTTTTGTTTGTTTAGTTTTGCTTGTTTGATTCCTTGTGGAACTCTATAACTACCAAAAACAACGTAATCAATATAATGTCATCCACAAATAGTATGTTTGGAACTTTGCCATCTATATGAAATCCATCTTCATTTTGGATATCATGTAGAACATTTTTCATGAAACTGAGTAATACCTTTAGCAAATTATGTCCCCCTACTTTATGCCCTATTTGGTGATGATAGAAAAGTTTTTTGTGCTTGTCTCTATCAGGAATCTTACATGATCTTATTATATGAATCAAAGACATATTCTTAGAAGAGAGCCCTTAAAGTCTTTAAAAGACTATGTTTTGCTTCATTGCTATCATTTATCTGTTTGTTTATTTACTTAAGTAAGCAATAAACATATCAGGATCTATTTAATTCTCAAAGGCTTAAAGTGAGGCTCAAAGATAATATATACAAATGATTTTGTAAAGTTTAAAATGCTTTATAAATGACTGTAATTATTATTGGTTGTAGTGGTTTTGATTTTGTATTATTTAGACCTCAAAATCAATTGTGTGACAAGGAAGATGAAATCTGCTATAGAGAATCATTAAAGCCTACCTGATTCCTTTCTTACATTTTCATCAAGTAAATTGTCGAAGTAGGAATACACAAAGTCATAAGTTTTAAAGAGATGAGAAAGTAGAAATATGGGAGAATTATATTTATATCTTTTCTGTTGTGTGGCAGCTGGATGATGTAGTGGATTGAACATGGAGTCTGGAGTCAGGAAGATTCATCTTTATGAATTCAAAGCTGGCCTCAGATACTTCCTAGCTGTGTGACCCTAGACAAGACTCTGTCTCAATTTTCCTCATCTGTAAAATAAGCTAGAGAAATTGCAATCACTCTATGATTCTTGTCAAGAAAATCTCAAAAGTGGTCACAAAGAGTTAGACACAACTGAAAATAATTAAACAATATTTCTGCATTTTTTATTCTTTTGAAATGTTAATTTGAGATTTTTAAAGTCAATCTCTAAATGCCTTTATAATTTCAAGATTTCAATAATTCTGGATACTGACAATAAAAGACAAAAATGAAACAATTAAATTCTCAATGATCTTATATTTTATTAAGGAAGACAACATGTACATATCTCATATGTATAATTTTTGGATACATGTGAGGATTTGTTTTGTTTAACCATGCATATCTGTTACAAGAGTTATATCTTTTTTTTTGTTCCAGTAGAGGAAATGAAAGGAAAAAGACATGCTTTTTAGTTGGAAAAGTAGAAAAATGTTAATATATAGAAAATAAATATAAAAGTGGTATTTGGAAGGGGGAAACTCAGCTATGAAAAGGTCAAGAAAAGCTTCATCTGATGGTAATTTGAATTGAGTTTTGAAAGAAATTAAGGAATTCTCCGAGTTTGAGGGGAAGAGAGAGTGGATTCATGATATAGAAAATAACCAGTGGAATCATGGAAATGGTCAACTGAGTGTCATGCGTGAGGGACAGTGAGAAGACCAGTTTGTAAAGAGGCATATACAATATATACAATAATGTATAATGAGACTAGGAAAGTAGGTTGAGGTCAGACTATAGAGAGCATTAATTAAAAGAGTGATACACAAAAAAATACACTGATAAAGAAACAGTTTTTCTACTTGAAGTAACTTTCACATTCTGGGTTCTTTATTTTTTAAATTCTTAATTTAAACACCAAAAAGAGCATTTACATACACATAATAAGATAACTAACATTACAGCACTTACTATGTAGCAGGCCTGTGCTTTATAAATATTATCTCATTTGTTCCTCACAACAATCCTAAAAGATAGAGGCTATTATTATCCTCTTTGTACAGATGAGGAAACAGGTTAAATAACTTGTCCAGCAAGGGTCACACAGCTAGTAAGAATTTGAGATCAAATGTGACCTCAAGATGGTGATTCTTCCTGACTCCAGACCCAACACAATCCACTGAGCTACCTAACTACTTCCAGAAAGAGGATTCTTTATGAAACTGTGAATGTCTGTTTCACAATTTGTTTTTAAGTGTATAATACCATACTTTCAAAACTTCCCGACTTGTCAAGTTTCTGTCCACATAAAAAAAAATCAGTTATTTGGGGTTTTCTTTCTTTTGTTTGTTTTACATCAGTCCCCCTTATTAATCAAGAGGAAGAAAGGGGGAGAAAGACCTTGCAACAATTAATATGGTCAAGCAAAACTAATCCATTCACTGACCAAGTCCAAAAGGACATATCTCTGCATTTTAATTCTGTCACTTTCAAGAGATGGATAGCATGGTTCATTTTAAGTCCCTTGGAGACATGGTTAGTCATTGGAGATAATAGAGAGTAAATAGAGTTTATTTAGTTGGGAGGTGGGGGATGTTTTAAGAAAATAACTTTAATAACTAAATAGAGAATAGATTGAAGTGAGTTGAGGTTTAGGACAAGAAGACTAACCAGAAAGCTGTTGGAATAGTCCAAGCATGAGGTATTGAGGGCCTGCACTCTAATGGTAACAGTGCTAGGGGAAAAGAGAGGAGATGTTCAAGAAGTGTTAACAAGATAAATTCAGTAGGTCTTGGCAACAGCTTGGATGGGGAGGGTGTTTGGTAAGAGATAATGAGGAATCCAAGGTAACTCCATAATCTAAGGGCCTGAAAAGATGGTGTTGCCCTCTCCAGTAAGAGGGAAGATAGTGAAGGTGGGAAGGAAGGACTTGGGGGAAAAAGATGATGAGTTTTGCTTTGACTTACTGAGTTTAAGGTGTATACTGGACATCTAGTTTGAGACGTTTGAAAAGCAGTTGGAGATGCAAGTTTGGAGATCAGCAGAGTGTTTGAGGGCGGAAAGGTAGATTTGAGAACCATCAGCATAGTGTTTAGAGCGATGGGAACTCTTGATGTTACTTACAGAGTGAAGTTATGTAGAAGAAGAAAAGAGAACCTCAGACAGAACCCTGAAGGACATGTATGTTTAAAGTGGGAAATCTGGAGAGAAGAATCTTGAAGAAGAAGCAGAGCAGAAATGATCATATGTGTGGAAAAGAACCAGGAGAGAATGGTGTCCTCAAAACTAGAAGGGGAAGGGGGAAGGGAAGGGAGAAGGAGAGGAGAGCAGGAGGGAGAGAGGAGATAGGGGAAGGAGAAGGGAGGGAGAGACATCAACAGTGTCAAAGATTTTGGAGAGTCAAGAATGCGGATTGAGAAAAGATCTTTGGATCTAGCAACTAAAAGATCATTAGTAACTTTAAAGTAGTTTTGTTGGAGCAAGGTTGCAAGTCATATTTTAAAGGGTTAAGAAAATGAGAAAAAAGAAAGTGAAGGGATATATTATAGGTGGCCTTTTTGAGGAGTTTAGCTACAAAGGGCAGAAGAGATATAAGGCAATAATTTGTAGGGATGGAAGGATCAAGTGAGGGTTTCTTCAAATCAGAGGAGATATGGATATGTTTATAGATAGTAGAAAATGAAGTCAGTAGAGAGGGAGAGATTGAAAATAAGTGAAAGAGTAGGGATAATAGAGGGGACAAGAAATGGGTTGGAATGGGACCACTTGAAGAGTGATGGTAATCTGAGAATTAGGAGAAAAAAGGGACAACAGGGATTTCACAGTGAATATTTTTTATTGTAAAATATGAAGAAATTTTTTCAGCTGAGAGTAGGGACAGGGTAAGTTATAAGAGATTTGAGGAGAGATGAAAA
>JAJPUD010000604.1:0-61851 GCA_023553655.1 Myrmecobius fasciatus | reverse complement strand
AAAAAAATAGCAGTTGTGGTGAATTGATGGGAGAGCTATAGCAGGATTGCCTAGCAATAGCAAGAACCCAGTTGAAGTTGTATAATTAAAATTTATAGTGGACATAGCCAAAACATTTTTATGATTTTCTTCACCTTTGTGCAGCAATGTGCGTTTAGGTATGAAGCAATAAATTTGGGGAGTAATCCAAGGCTGAGATATGACTGGGCATAATTGGTGATATGATAATGGGGCTAGGAATTCCAGAGGAGAGGATAGTGTAGAGTTGAATCGATTCACAAGGGAGTCAAGATGGGGAGAAGAGGAAAAAGTTGAAGATACAAGGGAGATGGTCTGGGAGAGAATTGAGGGGTCAAGGGATTGGAGGTCACAGTATAAATGAAAGCAAGTTTATGTAAAGAAAGGGAGAGGGAGAGGTAAATAATAGATAATTGGATAAGAAAATTTCAGTATTCTTGTACATGGGGGGTACTTTTGTGAATGGTGAAAAGATCAGGGATATGATCATCCTTACGTGTGGCTGGTACATTGGAGGTAAGTTGAAGAACTAAAGGATTCGGGTGTTTGAGAGAGAATTAATATGAGTGCTCCATATAGATTGATTGATTGACTGGCTGATTTCCAAAATGTTTCTAAATAATGCTGTTTTGTGTATCAGTTTTGGTTGTTCTTCTCCTTTCCTTTTCTAATCCTTAGGAATCTTTAAATCTTGAAACCTCTATTTTGAGATTTTATATCTCTTGTATAATTCTTCTCGCAAACTTCAGTGTTATTGCCAAAGATGTCCTCTCATAATCATGGCACCATCCCATCCCCTTTTAACATCCCATAAAGGTTTTTGTTGTTTTCCCTCATCCTATATATCAAAACCATAATATTAAACTTTAGTTTAAGGGAAGCTTACTAGACCATATCAAATTATCCTTTCCCTTCATCTCCTTTTATTTGAGGAGCTATTTATTGTAGTTTTCATATAACTTTTATTTCTAAGCCTTCTCCCATGTTACACTCTTCTTTGAGATTATTAAGCTTTTATTTTTAAAAGCTTTAAAACCTAATAATCTAACTGAACTATTGTAAAGTCCACAGGGGCTATAGTACTATACTACTTACATTTCTATTAAGGAGTTTTACTCTGGATCCAGGCATCAATTTTTGACCATGTTCAGTATCAAAGGAACATGGTTTCTATTTTTAAAGTTAGCCTACCTTTTCTTCTACCCTTTAGCTCATTAAAATTTCATCTAGGGAAAATTTACTTATAACTTGGGAAATAGCTCATGAGTGGGGTTTCCCAAAAGGGAATAGTAGAAAGGTGCTCATTGTACAATAGGAATTGGATATAGGACAGGCAATTTTTTTTTTTTTACCACACAAAAGGAATGTTAAACATATGCCACTTACAATCAAACAAATCAAAACAGGTAAGCTTCGGCCTTGGTTTAGGCTGCCTTCTTTGTGTTATTTCTTTACCTTAGATGAAGAAATGTGAAATTTCAAGATGGATATCTTGAAAGTATTGGTGGAACCTTGAATTAGAGGGACCTTGAGTCCTGTTGAATTGAAATTAAATGGTGACAAAGACAAGAATCCTGGCTAACTGTAGTAAAAGCCTCCTGTAGTATTCTTGGCAGTTTTCCTTGATGATTTCTTGAAAAATGTTGTCTAGGTTTTTTTTTCATCGTGATTTTTAGGTAACCCAATGAGATTGTTTCTCCTGAATCTATTTTCCAGGTCAGTTTTCTTCTTTTTTTTCATTTTTTTTTATTTTGTTTGACTGATTCTTGATGTCTCATTGAGGCATTCACTTCTATTTGTTCAATTCTAATTTTTAGTGAATTATTTTCTTAAGTCAATTTTTTTAAACCTCCTTTTGCATTTGGCCAATTGAATTTTTAAATGAATTGTTTTATTCATTAGATTTTTCCCCCCATTTCACCAATTCTGTTTTCAGGGAGTTGTTCTCTGTTTCCATTTCACCAATTCTGTTTTTTAGAAAGTTGTTTTCTTTCATTTCTCCAAATCTTATTTTTTAAGCAGTTTTCTTTTTTCATTTCCCCAAATTCATTTTTAAAGAGTGATTTTCTTAAGTTTCTGTGTTTCTTTTTCCAGAGCTCTCATTTCCTTTCCCCAGTTTTCTTCTAACTCTCTTTTAAGATCTTTTTAAAAAATTCTTTCAAGAGAGCCATTTGAGCTGGAGGACAACTCATATGACCTTTTGAGGATTCATTTGGAGACATTTTTGCCTTTAATGCCCTTAGGATTTGAGATCTATTCTTTCCTGTCTCCATAATAGGTATCTATAGTCAGAGCTCTTTTTGCTCATTTTTAAAGATTGAGGTATGCTTTTAGGGCAAAGGAGAGATTGTCCCAAACTTCCTCTACAGCCATAGCAGCTTTATGCTGCCCTGGAGTCCATGCTGCTGGCTTCCTTCCCATGCTGAGTGGGCATGGCCAAGCCCCACTTGTTATGATGGGGTTCAGCGGCTCATTCCTTTGCAGTTGTGGTAGAATCAGAATAACTCAATCTTTCACAGTTAATTATCTTTATTATGTTACTGTTACTGTGTATATTGTTCTCCTGATTCTGCTAATTTCACTTTGCATCAGTTTATATAAGCCTTCCCAGGTTTTTGTGAAATCATCTCCATCATTTCTTATAGCACAATATTCCATTGCATGAATATGTTATAACTCATTTAACCATTCCCCAGTTGTTGACCATCCCCTCTGTTTCTAATTCTTTGTTATTGCAAAAAGACCTGCTATAAATATTTTTCTACGTATAAGGCCTTTTTCTTTTTCTTGAATCTTCTTGGGTATAGACCTCATAATGGTATTGCTGGGTCAAAGAACATACACACTTTTTTAGCCCTTTGGGTATAGTTCCATATTGTTCTCCAAAATAATTATAATACTTCTCAGTTCCACCAACAGTGCATTACTTTCAGTATTTTCCCACCTCCCTGCCAGAATTTTTCATTATCCTGTTCTTTCATTTTTGCCAATTTGATAGGTTTGAGATGGTACCTCAATTGTTTTAATTTGCATTTTTCTAATTGTTAGTAAATTAGAACATTTTTTCATGCATTATTATTATTATAGCTTTGATTTCCTCTACTGAAAACTGCCTGCTTATATCCTTTGACTATTTATCAATTAGAAAATTACTCTTATTTTTAAAAATATGGCATGGTTCCCTATATAGTTGAGAAATGAGTTACTTGTAAGAAGAATTTGCTGTAACTTTTTTCCCTTAGTTGTTTGATTTTCTTTTAATTTTGGCTGTATTGGTTTTATTTGGAAAAACCTTTTTAATTTTATATAATCAAAATTATTCATCTTTTCTCCCATGAATCTTTATTTGTGTGAAGAGTGTCTTGTAATTGTATTCATCTAATTCCTGTGTGTGCCTTGGCAAGCTGACTATTTTATATTGTCTGTAGTTATTTTAAATGGAATTTCCCTTTATGGCTCTTCCTTCTGGGTTTTATTGGTAATATATAAAACTATTGATGATTTGTGTGGGTTTATTTTATAACCTGCATCTTTGCTAAAGTTTTAATTATTTCAACTAGTTGTTTTAATTTAACTCTCTATAGTTCTCTAAATATGTCATCATATCATCTGCAAAAAGTTTTATTTAACCATCACCTTTTCAATTTCCTTTTCTTGTCTTAATGCTATAGCTAAAATTTCTTGTAAAACATTGAGCAGTTTTGGTGATGTGGACATAATTTGCTTCATCCCTGATTGGAAAGACCTTTGGTTTATCCTTTGCACTTGAGTTTATATAGATACTACTTTTCATTTTAAGCAAAGCTCCATTTATTACTTTTCCTTTCTAGTGATTTAATAGGAATGAATATTGTATGTTTATTTTGTCAAAAGCTTCTTCTACATCTATTGTTATAATTATATTGGTTTTGGTTTTGATGTGTTCAATTGTATTTATAGTCTTCTTAATTTTGAACCCATCCTGCATTGATGATCATAGTGTATAATCTTTGTGATATATTGCTATATCTCCCTGTTGGTGTTTTATTTAAAATTGAGGTTGGGCTATAGTTTTCTTTCTTTGTTTTTGCTCTCCCTGGTTTAAATATCAAAACCATCTTTGCATTAAAGAAGGAATTTGTTAGGATTCTTTTACCTGTTTTTCAGTTTATTTAGTATTGTAATGAATTGTTGTTTAAACATTATCATAAATCTGTTTGATCCTTAGGTTTTTTTTCCCTTAGGGTACTCATTTATGTCTTGTTTAATTTCTTTTTCTAAGATAAAGTTATTTAAATATTTTATTTTCTCTTTTGTTAATCTGGGGGAAATTTATATTTTTATAAATATGCATCTATTTTGTCAGTTTTATTGTCAAGTAATTGGGCAAAATAATTCTTAAAAATTGCTTTATTTCATCTTCAGGCATGCACTCAATTATGCACTCACCTTTTTCATTTT
Organism: Myrmecobius fasciatus; assembly: GCA_023553655.1. NCBI lineage: Eukaryota > Metazoa > Chordata > Mammalia > Dasyuromorphia > Myrmecobiidae > Myrmecobius > Myrmecobius fasciatus. The sequence continues at coordinate 57,393 of JAJPUD010000604.1, read as the reverse complement.
TGGTATTGGTCATTTGGGTTTTTTTTAATTTTTTTAAGTCAAATTAGCCAAATTGCTTTAAAAAACCATTAGTTCAATAGTTTGTTTATTTTTTATTTTAATAATTTCTTTGATTTTCAGGACATATCTTGGTATTTTTTTAATTGAGGATTTTTGTTTTATTCTTTTTTCTAGGGTATTTTTTAGTTGTATACCCAATTTGTTTATCTGCTTTTTCTCTCATTTATTGATGTAAGCATTTAAAGATATAAATTTTCCCTTAAATGTATTGCTTAACTGAATTTCACAATTCTGGTATGCTGTCACATTGTCATTATATTTCATGAAGTTATTGATGGTTTCTATGATTTGTTTTTGACCCATCCATTCTTTCAGATTACTTAGTTTCCGATTAATTTTTAAGTTATGCTTCAAATAGCCTTTATGAATGTATTTTTATTGCATTGTGGTTTGGAAAGGGGTACATTGCTTGTAAGGTTTTTATTCCCTAATATTTCATCAGTTTTCATGAAGCTACCATGTCCAGTTCAAGCCTATATGAAATGAAAATGACTAATTAGATCACCTTGTTTAGGATTTTAGGTTTCTTTCCATCTACTAAGGGATAATTCTCTAATGCCATCATCTCAGATCTCCATTTTGGTGTCCTTCCCCCCCCCCCATTAATGTCTAGTGATTTAGCATTTCACTTGTTCTATCAGTATTATTTTGCACAAAATATTGTGAAAATAGGAGTAAAAACATTTCATTCCAACATATGGAGTAGTATTTAAGTAGCATTAGTCTCCCAAATTCATTTTCACATGTGGCAATACTTTCCCCAAGTGTATAGCTACCTCTGGGACTGTCATGTCATTTTTCCTTAGGGCTTGATGTCTAACATCTCAAAAAAAAATTTGTTCTAGTTCTTTGTGTCCTTGCCAATAGATTTGTATGGACTCTGGTTCCTAGACCATTCTGACCTTTTGAAGTAGACAAGGTCAGAGTTGTTACTCCTATTTTTCACCTAAAATAAGAAATAAAAAACACCACAAAGAAACAATAATAGGTTTGTTGAGGGATAAAGCCCCTCAACAATATTAGGGGCCCCCAGGTCAGTATTGCAGGTATGGCAAAAGAATTTACAAACTCTGACTCCAAGTTAAGGGGCAAAGATTTATGCTGACAACAGCGGGCTAAGTTCCAAAAGGCATTAGCAAGGAACAAAGAGAAAGAAGATAGACTTATAGGACAAAGTCAGATCAGAGCTTCATGTTACTTATTTGCTAATTTTATGACTTATAGGTAGGTTTGAGGGGTCTATTCATTATTGTCTCAGGAACTTGGTTATCACTGACTAACCGAATATCTATCTGACAATCAGTAATGTTTGTAAGACTATTCTAAGGTCAGAAGACTTTAGAATCATTGACAGACAGGCTGTTAGAATAATACAAGGTCAGAGGGCCATAGAATCACTGATATATCTTCCCTAAAGTCTAAGGGAAGAAATATTATTATATTGCTAGGCTAGAAGACTTTTACAATCATTGATTGACAAATTGTTAGAGCAATAGAACTCTTAACTACTTCATAATGATCCCATTGGGTTCAAGTATCTCCTTCCACCAAGAGCTTGGTCTTTACTTCTTCACTGAAACACAACTAAGCCAGAATGAAAGTGAAATATTGCTTTGTCCAGTCTAATGTCTTTTCATTGGCTCCACAGCCAATTAAAAAGACTCCTCTTTACCACATGTCATCAGACTGCAGCCATCTCATCTGAGTCAAAAAGAAAACAGCTATACATCTGAAGAAGTTTAGAAATCTTCTGAACTTTTAGAGAGGTGAGAAAACTGAGGGATGGGCTGGGGAGGGATTTTTAGAAGGGTATATAGGTTAAGATTTGGAGAATGCACTGAATAGATAAAAGAAGAACTTTTAGAGGGGTGGATAAAAGAAAGAGTAAAAGGGTAAAGAGAGAATATAAGGTAACAGGGTGAAAAGAGACACAGAGAAGGAAAATGATCAATAACCAAATTTCAAAATGCTCCAAACCAATAACAATTATATAAATGCAAAATAAAACATTTAATGCTTTTAGTTTATTTAGTATTAGAATTAATTGCTCTTTAAATGTTATGGTCCTTAGTTGTTGTTTTTTTCCTTGGGGAATTCATTTATGTCTTGCTTAATTTCTTTTTCTAAGATAATGTTATTTAATATTTTATTTCTTCTTCTGTTAATCTAGCAATTTATATTTTTATAAATATTCATCCTTAAATTGTCAGTTTTATTGACAAATAACTGGGGTGCTTCCACCCAGAAAATAAAAATGACAGATGTTTGATTATGGAAAAATGAGCACATTATTGCACTATTAGTGAAGCTATGAATTGATATAGTCATTGAAAAAACAAGGAAAAAATCTTATATATACAAAAATATTTATAGTAGTCCTTTTTGTATTGGCAAAAACTGAAAATTGGGAGAGGATTCTGGAAAGATGGTAGAATAGGTCAGAAATTTCCAAGCTCTTCAGACTTCCTCCACAAGTAAGACAAAATATTGCCTCAAGGCAAATATAGAGAAATAAAAATAACAAGAGTTGGGACAGCACAGTGGTCCTCATGGGTACAATTGGAGAAGATCTGAAGAAAGATACCAAATTTGGTCTCTGTGAAGTGTAAACACCTCCAGAGTGAAACAATGAACCAGTAAGTGGCAAACCTTAGAGCTAACTGGGTTGGAAAATAGCTCCACCACAGAAATTATTACTTCCCATATAGTATGGATTTGTCAGTCATTTGAGTGGGGGAAGATTGGGGAAACCTCTGCTAATAAGGGATGCCAAGCCCAGCTGTACTGTTGAGACTTGACTATGGGCAAGAAGGAGCCAGCATATGCCCAATGAGTATAGACACAGTGGGCAAGGTTGCTGTTGACTGTGGGCCCTTACTGGAGAGTGATGTTTTGGCTTTGGGTTCCAGGCCAGAGGGGAGACCTGAAGGAGATCCTTGAGGCCAGAATCACCATCTCCAACATCCCAGAGTTAGAGGTGATTACAAAAACAAGTTGCTATAATTTTTTTTAAATGAGCAAGAAAAGGTGAAAGAATCCCACCATAGAATACTGGGACTCATCTTCAAAGGAGGACACTGGAGCAAAAAGAGATTCTCTTATTCCAAAGAGTAACTTTAAATTGTCACCTGCCCCCTCAAATTTATGGAAAGACTCAAAAAAGACTTTAAAAATCAAATGAGAAAGATTGAGGAAATTTTTTTTAAATTAAGAACAATGCAAGAAAGACAAAAAAATATGAAAAGAAAGTCAATCAACTGGAAAAGGAGATCCAGAATCTTAAGGAAAATTAGATAAAACAAAATATAAAGAATGAAAAAATAGAAGATAATGTGAAACATTTCATAAGAAAAACAACAAATCTGGAGAATAGATCAAGAAGAGAAAACATAAGAATTAAATTACCTGAAAGCTATGAAAAACATATACAGTGAAAAAATTGTGATTTAATAATGCATGAATAATTGAAGAAAATTGCCTTGAAGTCTGAGGAAAACCTACAAGAATATCATAGCCAAATTCCATAACCCTCAAATCAAGGACAAAATATTATCAGCAATAAGAATAAAACAATTCAAATACAGAAGAACTACACTTAGAATAATATTAAACCTAGCAGTGGTTATATTAAAAGGCTGTAGGTCTTGGAACACTATATGTTGATAAGCAAAAGAACTGAGACTCTGGCCAAAAATATCATACCCAGCAAAGTTCAACATAATGCTGAATGAAAAAAGCATTCAATGATTTTCCAGGCATCCAGAGTTTTGTTGCAAAAAGACCTAAACTTAATAGAAAATTTAACATATAAGATCCAAGAGAAATATAATGTAAACATCAAAAACTAATTATAAGGGGCCCAATAAGGACAAACTTTATTTTTTATGTATGGAAATGTAAGCCATATATCTAAGATTGTCATTAGTAATTGGGTAGTTTGAAAGATTGGGATAGAGCTGAGTATGATATGATTTTCTTTTATTTTTTTTAATTATTAAAACTTTTTATTTGCAAAACATATGTATGGGTAATTCTTCAACATAAACCCTTACAAAGCTTTCTGTTACACATTTTCCCCCCTACTCCTTACCCCTCCCCTAGATGGCAGGAAATCCATTACATGTTAATTATGTTAAAATACTTGACAAATCAAATATATGTTTACATATTTCCATACTTATATGATATGATTTTAAAAAGCAAAACCATGTAGGAAAACATAATTATACAAATGAAGTGTGAGAGAAAGAACTGATATAGAGGAATTAAATGGGGGAGGATAACTGGTTGTTCTAGAACTTGATTCTCGTCAGCAAAGGGTTAAAAAAGAATCTCTTTCTCTTTTTATATATATATACATATATGCATATATGCATATGAATGTGCATGTGTGTGTATGTATGTATATGTATGCATGTATATATGTATACAAGTATTTTAAGTGAAAGAAATAAAATGGTAAGAGGATAGGGAAGGAGGAAAGGATAAGGGAGGATATTTAAAGGGAATCCTATTGATGTCAGACTTGGGTTAAAGAGAGAACAATGTATGTATATAGAAAGGAATAAAAGACTTCTAAATTTATAAAGAAATAAGAGGGTGAAGGAATAACATGGGGGTATAAAAAGTATCTAGAGAATGAAATAAGTGTGTATATTAATGGAAATAGGATGAAAAGGATACAACATATATATGTATATATTTATATCTATAGAAATCTTATAAATTTAGATAAAAACAAGAAGGCAAAGGGACAGGGTAGGGCAGAGGTTAAAGGAGAGATCCTTGGAGAAACGTGTAGGTTAAGTAATAGGGCAATATAGCAGGTAGAAGTAAAACAGAGGAACAGACAACAAATAAATATTCTTATATAGATGCACAGCATATATTTTATATATACATGATTAAAATATCTTATTTGTATATATACATATATGTATGCATGTATAGATATATGCATGTGTGTATACATATATAATATATCTACATGTATATATGTATATATACATATGTAATCACACACAAGCATGTATATAAATATGTATTTATATATATATATATCTGCATTTAATTAGGGGGAAAAGAGGGGAAAGAATAAAATAAAAACTATACAGCAGAAAACAAAAGAAAATCTACAAGAAAGCAAATATGGACAGCCCTGAATACAATGTATAGCATATAATAAATAATACATAAATTTTCTTGAAATGTAAATTTATTGCTTTATAATTTGAATCCTCTCATGTTCTGTTGTGTAATTTTTTTATTTTTTTCTTTTGTATTTTAAGTTTAAAACAAAAAGAACTGAAAATTAAGGAGATACGTATCAATTGGGGAATGACTAAATATATTATGATATATGAATTTTTGTGTGATTTAGGAAATTACAATGGGAATAGTTTCAGAAAAACTTGGGAAAACCTGTATAAAATAAGACGTGGTAAAATGAGTAGAACCAGGAGAAAAATTTAAACTGTTACTACAACAATGAATGGTTTTGATAGACTTAAGAACTTTGCTCAACAAAAGGGCTAATCACAATTACAGATAGCTGATAATAAAGAATACTACCTTAAATATGAAGAATGAAACAGATTTTTGGACATGGATAATATAGGATTTTACATTGCTAATTGTGAATATTTGCATCTTTTTTTCAATATAGGAGATGAGAAAGGAAAAAATGCTCTTTAATTGAAAAAAGTATAACAATTTTATAGCCCCTAACTTGGAGAATGACTGAATAAATTATGGTATATGAATGTTATGGAATATTATGGTTCTGTAAGAAATGACCAGCAAGATAATTTCAGAGAAGCCTTGGGAGACTTATGTGAATTGATGTTAAGTGAACTGAGCAGAACCAGGAGATCATTATAAATAATAACAAGATTATACAATGATAAATTCTGATTGGCATGGGTCTCTTCAACAATGAGATGATTCAAACCATTTCTAATTGTTCAGTAATGAACAATCTGCCCCCAGAGAGGACTGTAGAACAACATGGCATTTTTATTCTTTTTGCTTTTGCTTCTCTCTCTCTTATCTCTGTTTCTCTCTCTCTCCCTCTCTCTTTTTCACTGATTTGATTTTTCTTGTGCAACATGATAATTGTGTAAATATGTATATTGGATTTAAAATATATTTCTACCATGTTTAACATATATTGGACTACTTGCCATCTAGGGGAGGGCATAGGGGAAGGGGGGAAATTGAAACACAAGGTTTTCCAAGGGCTAATTTTGAAGAATTATCCATGCATATGTTTTGAAAAATAAAAAGCTTTAATAAAGAAAAAAAGAATTAGGTTCTTCTGTGAACTTTTGTAACTTTTTCCATTTGTTCAATTCTGTTTTTTTAAGAAATTGTCTTCAGTGGATTTTTGTGCCTCTTTTTTACCATTTGGCAAATTTTGGTTTTGAGTATTTTTTCTTTGTTTTTGCTGAGGCAGTTGGGATTAAGTGACTTGTCCTGGGTCACACAGCTAGGCAATTCTGTTTTTTAAGGTATTATTATTTTCTTCAGTATTTTTTAAATGTCTCTTTTACCAACCTGTTAAATCTCTTTTAATAATTTTCTTCTATTATTTTTGTTTCTTTTCCTAATTTTTCATCTACCATTCTTATCTCTTTAATTCTTCTAATAATTCTATTTGGATTTGGATCCAATTGGCATTATTCTTTGAGGCTTTTTTTTGGGTAACTATCTTTATATAGTTATCATCTTCTGAGTTTCTCTTCCCTGCCACCAGAGTAGCCTATATGGTCAAATTCCTTTTTAAAAATCATTTTTTCTTGTTTTTGACTTTGAATTTTATGTTAAAGTTGGACCCTGCATCCCTTGTGGTATGGAAGTATTCTCTAAAGCTTCAGGCTTTATTCACACTGCTGTTTTCAAAGGTAGTTCTGGGGATCTGTTAACTTTTTTGTATTTCCAAGATGGTGTGATCCTGGAAGAAATGTGATCAATGGGTCTAGTGATCTGTACTCTGGTCTTTGCCCAGGAAAAGCTCTAGTCCCTTCCAGGCTCAAGCGCTGGTGATCCTCTTTACTCTGGCACTGTGACTAGGGCTTCTGTTCCCTTGTGATTCTCCCCCGTGCTTCTCTCTCTGAAAATCTGACCCAAAATATTATATGGACAGTAGAGTTGCCAATCAGTACCATAAGTGCTGTACATCATAAATATCCTCTGTAATCTTTTTCTGACCATTTGTCAGACCATCTTACCATCTCTGGGTTGAAAGCTCTGGAAATTTCTGTTGTTACTGTTGAAAAGCCTAGGCGAGAGAAAATACAGGACAGCCAAAATAATTGGATTTTAAGAGCATTTATTAGCTGGCCAGCGACTGAACTCTACTAGTGCAAGATTAGGGGGTCAGCCCCAAGGAGTTTTATGGACACGTATTTATGGGAGAAAATCACGAGAATATTTAGAAACATTTATCACACTAAAAATTCTTTTCCCAGGCAGGCGGTGAAGTGTAACAGGGAGAACTTTCTTTAAGTTCTATATTTGTTAAGTAGTCAAGGTCTTTGGTCATAAATATCATAGTACATCTGGAAGCCCTGTGGGCCAGCATTTGGAAACAGGAGATATCACCTGTATTGGGGAGTGAAGAACTAGCGGCACAGTTCTTCAGACAGAGTTCAAGCAGAGGTAACATTCTCACAGTCTCATGAGTGCCCAAACACTTTCAGGGACAGCATCCATTTTACCCACAGTGTCCATTTCACTGTCATTGTTACTGCAGCAGCATATATGGGTTCCGGTATAGTCTTCTATCTCAGTACCTCAGACTTCTAACTGACCTATTAAATTTTCTTAGACCAGAAAAATGTGTCACCTTTACCTTTTGTTTGTTCTTTTACTCCAAAATCTGATTTGAGATGCTGCTTTAAAGTTGTTTGGATAGGAATGTTGGAAGAGTTCAGCTGGATAGCTTCCCTTAATCTGCCTTGGATCTATGGAAGGTAATATTTAAAGAACTGATTTATTTTATATTATCTATCTAAATGTCCATTAGTGTTATAATATTCTAATGACTTATAAGCATACAAGACTGCTATATTTATACATTTTCCTTTTCTGGAAAAAAATTCTGATAAATTAGGTATGGCTAATATGCCATTTATAAAAGTTCAATATTAGATGAGAATATCAGGTCATGTCATTTGATTTTTTCATTGGCAAAAGAAGGATGCTATGAAAAATTTTGTTTCTGTTTTTGCATTCAAATTAGTATTTCTATTACCTCTGGAGTTAAAAACAACATCTTAGTTGTATGATTATAATTTGCTCCTAGAAAAACAGAAATCTAAAAGTAGCTAATTGTTTTTATAGAGAGTTTTTTGTTCAGCTTTCAGTCCTTATTGACAGATGGATAATTCAAATAATTCCCCCTTAACATTGCTGAGAATGCTTTTCAGATTAACTGGGATCAGTAGTGTCATGTGGTATTGCTGCTGGAAATTTAATAGACTGGAAGGCCATTATAATGCAGGCCTAGGAGACATTTAATGTATTTCAATAGAGGCTGCCTGTAGTTTTGGTAAACTGAATCAGCATACCTTATATATTCTTATATAACTACACATATTTCTTTGTAACAAATATAAGAAACAGGTGCAAGAAACAACTTTCACAAAAACAAAAAAAATTATGTCAAAATAAACATGTTGATATTTTAATGCAATTTTAAGTCCCATGATTAATGAATGTAGTGTATGTGTGTGTATATGTGCACATATACATATACAAATATGCACACATACATGATCTACTAGGTACCTCAGTTGTTTTGAGAAAAAAAATGCGAACTTTTTTTAAAAAATAGCTGTTATTTTCAAAATATATATATATAGTTTTCAGTATTCACCCTTGCAAAACCTTGTGCTCCAAATTTTTATCCCTCCTTTCCTTCCACCACCTCCCCCAGATAGCAAGTAATCCAATATAGATTAAACATGTGTAATTCTTCTATACATATTTCCACATTTATCATGCTACATAGTTCCACATTTATCATGCTGCACAAGAAAAATCAGAAAAGGAAAAAAAATGAGAAAAAAGTAAGCAAACAATAAAAAAACATGAAAATACTATGTTGTAATTCATGTTGAGTCCATACAAACCTCTTTCGGGTAGCAGATGGCTCTCTCCCTCATAAGCCTGTTACAACTGGGCTAAATAACCCCATTGTTGAAAAGAACCAGTTCCATCAGTGTGATCATCACATAATCTTATTGCTGTATACGATGTTATCTTGGTTCCACTTACTTCACTTACCATCAGTTCATATAAATCTCTCCAGGTCTCTGGAATCATCCTGCTGACCATTTCTTATAGAACAATAATATTCTATAATATTCATATACTATAACTTATTCAGCCATTCACCAACTGCTGGGTATCCACTCAGTTTCCAGTTGCTTGCCATCACAAAAAGAGCTGCTATTTTGTAAACTTTTAAACAGTATAGGAATGTTAACTCTTAAACAGCCTAATCCATCTTTTAGTATTGTAGCCAAAAGAAAATATGACTATAAGGGTATAAGGGTATAATATGTAGTTGAAAGTAGGATTGAATTAAAAAGGATGGGTCAAAAATTGGGATTAATTTTTATAAAAATATACGTAAGAACTGTGAGCACATTGAAATAATGACATGAACAAGAGGAGGGAAATTAATTCATATATTAGGAACAATTAAAGAAAAATTCTGAAGTAAAAGCAAAAAAAGAGAAAGTGTATCCTGTATGGATTGGCCTATTTTAATGACAATAACAGAGGCAGGGTGGTGAAGACTGATGATTAGCCTTGAATGACACAGAAATTTTTATTTGATGTAAAATGTTACAAGTAACCAATTGGAGAGGTTCATTAGATATAATATACCATGGAGTAGAAAAACCATTCTGACAAGAATTCTCAGCATAATTTGAATTAATAAAGCAGATAATATGAGATTTCACCAAATAAAAGGAAAATAAAGTTGTGTGAAACATATAAAACTAAAATGAGTCACCTAATTCAGTAGGGCCTGAACAGTGTGTGGAAATAAAAGACCTTATTAGAAAAAAAGCTGAAATTATTTTTTTAAATTTATTTTTAGACCATGCCTTCAATTTAAAACTATAACATGGTTAGGGCAAGTGGAACTTCTCCCATAGAAAAACAGAAATTAGCTCAATAGACATAAAGCAAGTTACCAGAGGTTCACATCAAATAATCTTGTCTCATGCAAATGCAATTCATCTATCACCCTGAGGATGCCGGGGAAGTTTCAAGAATTACCTAAACTTTTGAATTAAAGATGAACTAGACATCCAAGATAAAGTATAAGTGGAAAGCCACTCATGCCCAGAAATAGGCTCACCAAAATTTCCATATCTTTAGATTGGAAGCAGGAAACTGCTTTCCACTGGTTACTCCTACTGTCCAGTCTATCCATGCTGCTTAGATAGATTTTATATTTATATCTATTATTTTATCATATATATGTATATATATATATATAGGTATGCAAGCCTACTATCTCTTCTGAGCTCCAATTCCATATGACCAACTTCCTTTGGACAGCTCTATCTAAATATCCTATAAGTATAAAGAATATTAATGTAAAATGAACTTGTAAAGATAGTCTGGAGCTGATCTGGTAAGGATTTTATTTTATTTTATTTTATTTTTATTAAAGCTTTTTATTTGCATAACATATGCAACTTTGATCCTTACAAAGCTTTCCATTACAAATTTTCCCCCCAGTCCCCTCCCCTCCCCTAGATGGCAGGAAGTCTACTACATGTTAATTATATTAAAATACTTGACAAGTCAAATATATGTATACATATTTCCATACTCATCTTGTTGTGCAAGAACAATCGTATCTACATGAACAAAAAATATCTGAGAAAGGAAACCCAATGCAAGCAAACATTGATAGAGATCATGGAAATGATATGTTGTGGTCCAATTTTCATATCCCTCTCTCTGGGTGTATATGGCTTTCTTCACTGAACAATTGGAACTGGTTTGAGACATTTCATTGTTGAAGAGAGCCATGTCCATCAGAATTGGTCATCATATAATATTGTTGTTGCTGTGTATATTGATCTCCTTGTTCTGCTCGTTTCACTCAGCATCAGTTCATGCAAGTCTCTCCAGGCCTCTCTGAAATCATCCTGCTGGTTGTTTCTTACAGAACAATAATATTCCATAACATTCATATACTATAATTTATTCAGCTACTCTCCAATTGATGGGCATTCATTCAGTTCCCAGTTTCTAGCCACTACAAAAAGGGCTGCCACAAACATTCTTGCACATGTAGGTCCCTTTGTGGGAAGGATTTTAAATGCTAAACTGTGAAACTTATATTTTATTCTAGAATCAAACCATTGAAGGTTTTTATGCAATAGAGTGACATGATCAATACCATGCTCTAAGAACTATTTGAGCAACTATTTGGAGATGGTTTGAAAAGGGGAGAAACTAGAAATAGGGAGATCTTTTGATAGAGTATTATGAAAGTTAAGACAAGATGCTGAGGGCCTGAAATAAGGTTGTACCATATGAGTAGAGGAAAAAAATGTATAGAATTAGAGCTAAAAATTATCTTACAGATTATTTAATCCAAGAGAGTTTGAAGTGATTTGTTGAAAGTTACATAAATATTAAGTGTCAGAACCAGGATTTGAATCCAGGTCTTTGATTCCAGATCTTTTACTTGTCTATAATACAACTGGCACACAAGCAATAAAAGTTATAGAAGTAGAATTAAAAAGACTTAGCACTTTATTAGATATGAGAAGTGACTTGACTTAAAGACATCCTGGTTATAAATCAATCTTGACTACAAGATCAAAAGCTTGAGTGATTAAGAATACAGAAACATACCTTGGAGAAAAGAGTACATATAAGTGTAAATGTTACTTCCATTATGAAAATCTTGAGATTTGAATTACTTATATGATACCCAGTTTTATTATCTAACAGTTGATAGTAGTTGATGATTTAGGATCAGAGCTCAAGAAAACAATTAATACAGAGGGAAGTGGATGAAGAAGGGGTGATATAAAAAACTTGAGGAGAAAAGAGATCCCTGTGAAGATTTTGAATTAATCAGGGAAGAATGAAAGGATTATGCAGCAATAAGGTCCCAGGTGAGTTTATACGAAAAATTTGTAATGAATTGATTTGGCATGCTTGAGTGGCTTCTTGAGCAGTATTAAGCAGTATATGAAGAAGATGGTGGAAATAACACAATTGGGGTTAGCAAGGCATGAACAAAGGCAAAAGGGCACAGCTTTAAAGGCCAGAAATAGTGTATATTTGAAATAGTTAGCTACAAGGTTGGAAAAACAAAGTAAGACCAGAACAGCTGTGATGGACTGAGAGATTAGGAGAAAGGTGGAGTTTCAAAGGACAAAGACAAGCAGAGAGAAATGAAAAGATAGAAAATTGTGATCAGAGGAATTTGGGGGTTCTGTACTGTGGAGATAAAATAATTATGAAGAGAGAAAGAATGTGGTCATATTTATGAAAGGCTAAGTGGTAATGAGGCCAGAGTATTTGAAGAGAGAGGGCTTAGGGAGAAGATTGAACTAGAAACCTAGCTCATTGAGAAAGGAGGGGGAACCACTTAAAGTCAAGTACATTGCTGCAAACAGAATCTGGATAGAGTGATATAGATATAGATGGATGAGGTGAAATTCAAAAAAGAAGAAATTTGCCTAAGTGATGGTGGCAGAGAAAAAGTCTGGAAATGACAATGAAGTACAAAAAGTACATATGCCTAATCTTCCTCATCTAGAATGTCAGTGGGCATAAGTGGAAACACATCTAGTATTAGAGAAGGGGGCCAGGGGTACAGTGTCTTCTGGAGGGTGTCACATGTTTATGTGCAAGGTGATGGAATATATGAAGAAGAGGTCTAAAAGAAAGAGATGTTGGTTAAAATTAGAGTGACAAGAGGGCACAAGGAAAGGGAAAGCATAGGCTTGGTTTTTCCTCGCAAAGTTTCTCAAAATGTAGCATCAACTATATAGTACTGTTAACACTTATTTTCAGTCAAAATTATCTGGCTTTATATTTTGCTTTTGTAATAAATATTGTAGAAAACCTTTTGCACAAATAAAATCCCATGAATAGTAGTGAAATTTGTATTTTTTATAAACTAGAATTCTTTTTATTCACATATTATCAAAACATAAGATTCAATACATGCTGATTTTAATATACTATCAAGTCCTAGATTCCTAATTCAATCATATTTAGATACATTTAGGTCTTTAAAATAAAATTGAAATTTATCAATTGTGGCTAATTAATAAACAAATTTTTATGTATTTCATTTTTTGGCAGGTAGTATATAAATTGGGAAACTTCAAAGTATAATTCCACAAATGTAATAGCCTTAGCTCTAACATTTTCATAAAACAATTATTTTGTCTTTCTGATTCAGAACATGAATTTGAACATCTTGCATTGATTTAGACAACTTTTCAGAAATACCCACAAAATATGTAAGTTTCAAAGGGAAGTGTTATTATAAAATGAATTTGCTTCATTTTTATTATTAATTAAGCAAAATGCCAATGTTTTATGTTTTAAGTCACAGTGCTTTGGTATGAGAGCCAGCATTCTTTCTTTCAAATGGGATTTTTTACATTTAGCAGTTCTATAAGCAGCCATATATAGTTCACTGTTGTCTGAACTTTGTTCTCAAGTAGTACCAATGACATCATGAGGGTGTTGTGTTGACTTGCAAGTAAATTAGATTTAAATGATATAGCCTCATTCTCTCCTCTAGTGTCATTTGAATCCATTGGCAAGACATAGGTCAGAATGACTGGGGATGACTACAGATGCAGTGGGAAACTTTAGCTTTTTAAGAAAAAGATAGAATAACTACCAAACTGGAGATGTACAGAGCCTTTGTGCTGACCTCATTTTTGTATGCCTGTGAAACCTGGACAGCGTATCAGTGACATGCCAGGAAACTAAATCACTTCCATTTGAATTGTCTCAGGAAGATTTTGAAGATCACTTGGCAAGATAAGGTACCAGATGCTTAAGATCCTTTCTTGAGCTGAATTGCTAAGTGTTCAAACTCTACTTCAGAGAGCACAACTCCAATGGGCTTGTTCAAATATCAAACATACATTTACCCAAAAGACTGTTTTACTGTTAAAAAAAATACTCACATAAGACAAGTATTCATGTAGAGAATAGACAAAGCAATACAAGGATACTTTCAAAATATGTCTGAAAATCTTTGGGATTGATTGTCAGAAAGGGAGACAGTGGCACAGGTCTACCTATCATAGCATGCCTGCAAAGAAGGTGCACTGTGCAGAATAAGAAAAGCAGGGTTGCAGTAGTTCAAAGAAAACACGAGATACATACATTTATAGACATCTCCATTCCAATGTTAGGAGCAGGGTGCTCTCAGAAAAATCTGGAAAGTCTTCCATTAATTCAAGCAAAATGAAATGTACAAAATAACATCAATGCTGTGACATGATAACTGTAAATGACTTTGGTATTCTCAGCAGTAAAATTCCAAGACTACTATGAAGGATTTATAATGAAAAAGGCTATCCATACCCAAAAAAAGAACTGATTGTGTTTGAATACAAATAAAGCATACCTTCTTAAACTTTATTTTTCTTGAGGTTTTTTTTGGGGGGAAGGAGAATCTTTGAGTTTTTTGGAAAAAAATATGGAAATGTTTTGCATAACTTCACATGTATCTTCTTAATTCGGGGAGGAGAGGGAGAGAATCTAAAAATCAAAGTTTTAAAAACAAATGTAAAAATTCTTTTATATATAACTGGGGAAAATAAAAATATTACATGAAAAAATAAGAGGGGTAGAAAAAGAATTGGGAAAATAAATGAGTGGAGCAAAAAATTATGACCAAAGAGTTAATGCCTTGGAACACTGATTAAAAAGTAAAATTGAATATATGGAAAAGGAAATACAAAAATCCACTGAAGAAAATACCTCCTTAAAGAGTATAATAAGCCAAATGGAAAAGAAAGTACAAAAGTTAATTGAGAAAAACAACACCTTAAAAGTTAAAATGCGGCAAAACAAGTGGAAGCTAATGACAACATGAAATATCAAGCATTAATCAAACAAATTCAAAAGAATGAAGTGCATATAAAATAATGGGAAAAACAACTGACTCAGAAAACAGATCCAAAAGAGACAACTTCAGAGTCATTGGAGTACCTGAAAGTCACAATCAAAAGAAAGACTTGAACAGCATCTTTCAAGAAATTATCAAGGAAAACTTCCCTGGTGTCCTGGAACCAGAGGACAAAATAGGCATTGAAAGAATTCACCTCAGGAAAGAGATCCCAAAAGAAAGACTCCAAAGAATATCATAGCTAAATTTCAGAACTCTCATTTCAAGGAAAAATATTATAAGTGACCAAAAAGAAACAATTTAAATATTGGGGATCTACATTCAGAATTACACAAAATTTGACAGCTGCAAATTAAAAGATCAGAGGTCAAAGAACATGATATTCCAGAAGGCAAAGGAACAAGGACTACAACCAAGAATCACCTACCTAGCAAAATTAAGCATAATATATCAAAGGGGAAAATGTTCATTCAGTGAAATATAAGGATTTCAAAGTTTTATACAGTAAAGAACAGAATTTCACCAAAAATTTAATCTCCAATAATATCAAGACTCAAGAAAAGCATACACATGTAAATAGGGGAAAGAAAACATAATGAATTCAATGGAACTAGACTATTTACATCTGTACATGGGAAGAAGATGATTGTAATTCTCTAAAATTCTGTCACATAGCATAGCTAGAAGGAATATACATAAATAGTAAAGGAAAAAAGCAAATTTGAGGAAATGACATAAAAAATTTAAGAAATGAGAAAGAAAAGTACATGGGTGCAGAAAGAAGACATAGAATGGGTTAAATTATTTTACATGGAGAAGCACAAAAAACCTATTACAGTAAAAGGGAAGATGAGAGGGTGGCTGATGAGCATCATTTGAACATTAGTATTGGCTCAAAGAGGGAATAATATACACAATCAGTTTAATACTAGAAATCTAACTTACATGATAGGGATGAAGGAGGGTGGACATTAAGTAAATATGGAGTGACAGAAGGGAGGACAGATCAGGGGAAGTCATAGAAGCAAAACAGTGATAAGGAAGGAAAGGGTAAAAGGAAAAGGCAAACAGAAGGAAGAATAGGATGGAAGGAAATATATAAGTATTAATCATATAAATGTGAATGATATGGCCTCTTCCCATAAAACAGAAGCAAATAGCCAGTGGATCAAAACCCAGAATCCTACAATATGTTGTTTAGAAGAAACACATTTGAAGCAGAGAGACACAGAGTAAAGATATGTGGCTGGAGCAGAATTTGTTGTGCTTCAGCTGAAGCACAAATAAAATACTATTACAAAGTAAAATAAAAAAGACTTAATTAAAAGAGACAAGGAAAGAAATGATATCTTGCTAAAAGGTACCATAAACAATAACTAAATAAATAAACAATATTAATATGAAATATATATCCACCAAGTGCTATGGTATCCAGAATTTTAAAGGAGAAGTTAAGTGAGTTATAGAAAGAAATAGACCACAACACTATACTAATGGGAGATCTCATCTGTCCCTTCTCAGAACTGGGCAAATCCAACAAAAAAATAAACAAGAAAGAAACTAAGGAGGTAAATGGAATATTAGAAAAGTTGAAATGATAGACATTTGGAGAAAAATGAAGGGGAACAGAAAGGAACATATCTTTTTCCTCAGTAGCCCATGGTAGCTACATAAAAATTCAACATATAATGGAACATAAAAACCTCAAGATCAAATATTGAAAAGCAGAAATTAAATGCATTCTTTTCAGATAATCAATTAAAAATTACACTCAACAAAGTGGAAAAATAGATTAAAAATTAATTGGAAACTAAGTAATCTACTCCTAAAGAATGAGAGGGTCAAAAATCATAGAAATAATAATTTCAATTAATTTCATTAGAATGACAACAATGAGACAAAATACCAAAATTTATGGAATGCAGCCAAAGCAATACTGAGAGGAAAATGTGTTTCTCTAAATTCTTAGATCAAGAAAATGGAAAAAGATCCATAAATTGGACATGCAACTAAAAAAACTAGAAAAAGAACAAATTAAAAATACCCAATTGAGCACCAAATTGGAAATTCTGAAAATCAAAGGCAAGATTAATAAAACTGAAAGTAGATCAATAACAACAAACAAATCATTGAGATAATGAATAAATCTATGACCTGGTTTTATGAAAAAACAAGCCATGGGTTAATTAGATTGAAGAGGAAGGAGAAGCAGAAGGAGGAGGACAGAGAAAAAGAAGAAAGAAGGAGCAGAAGGGTGAAATCGGTACTAATGAAGAATAAATTAAAATAATCACTAAGAAATATTTTGCCCAGTTATATGCCAATAAATCTGATAATCTGAGCAAAATCAATGATTTTTTTCTGAATCAAATTTAATTTCTTTATTAAATTTTTTTTTAAATCACATTAAAAAGTCTTTTGAAAAAGGACTTGCATTGGGCCAGTTCTTAAATTAAATAGAATCTGAACATCTTCCAGAGTTAGTTTATAAATTCCAAGTTCTTTAATGCTACTGTGGCAGTAGATTCTTCTGCAGTTGATTGTAGTGCATCCTTCAAAAGTAGGATCCAACATAAATTCAAGATAATAAAGCCTTCTTTGATATGCTTGAAATAGTTTTCTAATCTCCTGCAATAGTGGGAAAACAAAAAAAAAGATTTTAAGTCATGTCAACCTGAAGTTGAGTTGCTCCTCTTTCATTGAAGTAACTTGCAAGAATTATTTCTTCATAATGTATATATCCAGCTTTTCTACACACATTTGCCAGAAAATTTTAAATAAGGAGTAACAAAGCTGTTGTTTCAGTTGAAATTGGTGATCTCTTAAAGAAAACAACACTGGACAAGCTGAACTTGATAAGGACATTACTGCTTGCTCTGACTGAGATGGCAAGGGCACTCATCTTTCTTTTGTGTACAGTTTGGTTGCATCTTTGATATCTCTGAAGACAGGTCTACTTTATGAGTCAACATGTCAAGCTTCAAGCACTCCAGGACATTAAATTAATCATATCATCAAAGACTGAGCTCTCCATAGAGTCTAGCTACCATAGCTGGAATTGACTGAGAGCCTTACTCTCTCCTAGAACTTCCAGTTGCCTGCTGAAGTTGCAAAAAGAAAGCATTGTCAGCCCAGTCTGCTTGTATTATTGCAATGTAGTTGACAGCATTAATAATTTGCACAGTAACAAAAAGCAAGGAAAGCTCTGGTCTCTTCTTTCATAATCTGTTAGTTAATCATATCCTGAAATCATCAACTAAATCTTTCTGGAACTGAAGCTTTCTGGAAGCCATAGGAAGATTCTTATACCTGTCTATTATAACCAGCAACAGAGTCATAGATGTCTCTGCACAATCTGGAGCTTTCATTTCATCAGTATCAGTAATATCTTTGTACTGTGAGACCCAGTTAGCTTCTGATGAAAACATCGAGTCCATCTCCTGAAGAGCAAATTTTCTTTCCATAGATAACCATCTTTGAAAGCATGTCTCCTCTGAGAGAATATACATACAGCTAGGAAAGGTGCTGGAATATCCATGAATATTTTGTAGCACCCTTTCAAAGAGAAGTACCTCATCTACCAAGTGACAGAAAACATTGTCATCATACAAAAGAGAGGGAATATCAGAAGCTAATTTCTCAAGAACCAGCATAATAAGGACATGAGAAAATTCTAGCCTTGGATTTATAGAAGAGCCTACTTTATTTAGTATTGGATGAATTTTCTCATCTAGAAACCTAGCACGTTTTCTAAACTACGTAAGTACCTGAGTCAGGTTACCTTGCTTATAACATTAGTTTCTTGATTCCCACTGAAGTGATGCCTGAACCTCTTCTGGAGGGAAGTCAGCATACTCTAAATGGGAAGGATGACCAGGGGTGAGGCCAAAAGAGAATATTTTTTCTGAAAGTTGTTTTGGTTCAATAAGTAATTCACCTGAGGTTTGAAATTTCAGAATCTGACAGAACAGTGTCTCCAAGGTTCTATATACCTCTGGGAGGCCAACTATCTTATTTATGCCTGCATTCTGAGGCCAAAGGGACCAATAAATGACCAATAAAGCTGTGTTAATATCTCTTCAAAATCCTGTTAGCTTCTCCTTGAAGATTTTGTGCAAGAATTTAACAGTGGACCTAACAAAACTAAGGAGATGAGAACATGATGATTTCCAAAGTTTAATATCCAGTTGTGCCATGGATACTGAAGTAGTGGCTGTGTCTGGTACATTATTGATCATTAGACATTATTAAATATTATCATTTAGCTCCTCTACTTGTGAAATCCATTTAGATAGGTGAAATGCCACTCAATTTCTTCTATTTGGCTCATCTATAATTCCAAGATGATTTATCCCATGGTTGTGCTGTTAACAAATGACTGTTGATTGAATGAAAGAGAAGAGTTTCTTTTTCTAGAAGCTGACTAAGAAATTTCTTTGAACCTTTAGCATTTTAAAGACATTCTGAATTCTTTTGGGGACTTCTGATTAAATTGTATGTACCTATTCTTCTAATTGTGATTTATTTTCTGTCAGCTCATCTATGCATTTTCCAAGTTTCTTTAAAGATTTACGATCATTTCCAACTTACTTTTCTACATATTTAGAAACATAGAAAGGAATATCACAGGCACCTACATTGTGGTTGGTTTGTTCTTTTCTGGCAAGAGCTAGCTGTTTGATCCCAGGCAAGTCATTTAATTTTTCTGTGCCCCAGTTTCCTCATCTTATCCAAATCCACACCTTTCTCCTGGCACTTACTCAAACTTGTTATCTCTGCTCAATTCTTAGAGCTAAAAAATTTGATATTTCATTTCTCAGCTCAACTTCTGTGGCCTGCTGATCTCTGTCTTCTCAGCTCCATGTGCACCCACCAGCAGGGAGCAGCCTATGTGATTAGAAGAAGGAGCCACTTCAGGGCTGGACTTACAGAGGTAGTGAGAGGCATTTTACCCTACAGGATGCCAAGGTGGCTGCCCAAAATCAATGACTTTTTTTTTTACAAAAATATATAAATTACATAAATTAACAGATCAAGAAAGAGAATGTTTAAATAACCCCATCTTAGAAAAAGGAATTGAACAAGTCATTAATAAAATCCATAGGAATAAAATCCCCAATATCAGATTTAAAAAACAGTTAATTCCAATATTATATAAACTATTTGAAAAATAACCAAAGAAGGAGCCATCCCAAATTCCTTTTATTACATAAATATGGTGCCATTACCTAAACCAGAAATCACTAACACAGAGAAAGAAAGTTATTGACCAATTCCCTAATGTATATCAATAGAAAAAAAATTTGAACAAAACAGTAGCAAGGCAATTACAGCAAAATAACACAAGATTTATATACCATGACAGGGTGGGATTTGTGCCAGAAATTCGGGGTTCAGTATTAAAGAAACAATTAACATAATTAACTATATGAATAACAAAGCCAAGAGAAATCCTATGATTATCTCAATAGATGTTGAAAAAACTTTTGGCAAAATACATCACCCATTCCTATTGAAAACACTAGAATGCATAGGAATGAAGAGAGTATTCCTTAAAATAATAAGCAGAATCTATCTAAATTCATCAGCAAGCATTATCTATAATGAGGATAAGCTAGAAGCCTTCCCAGGAAGAACAAAAGTGAAGTAAGGATTCCTATCATCCCCACTGTTATTCAATATAATACTAGAAATGTTAACTATAGCAATGAGAATAAAAAGAAATTGAAGGAATTAGAATGTCCAATAGGGAAACAAATTTTAACACTCTTTGCAGATGATATGATGGTATAGTTAGAGAACTCTAGAGAATCAACTAAAAAAATTACTTGAATAATTAACAACTTTAGCAAAATTGCAGAACATAAGATAAATCCACATAAATCATTAGCATTTCTTTATATGACCAACAAAGCTCAGCAACAAGAGATAGAAAGAGAAATTCCATTTAAAATAACTGAAAACAATATAAAATATGTGGGTGTCTGCTTGTCAAGACAAACCCAGGAATGATATAAAGACAATTGCAAAACACTTTTCACACAAAGTCAGATCTAAACAATTGAAAAAAATATCGATTGATCATCAGTAGGATGAATCAATGCAATAGAAATGGCATTTCTGTCTAAACTAATTTATTTATTCAGGTGCCATTTCAGTCAACAAAGCAAAAAATGTTTTGATGGCTAGAAAAATAATTTTCATCTAGAAAAGTCAAGAATATTAAGGGAATTAATGAAAAGGAAAAGGAAGGCAGCCTAACAATACCAGGTTTTAAACTATATTATAAAGCAATAATTACCCAAACTATCTAGTACTGGCTAAGAAATAAAGTATTAGATCATTAGAATAGACTTGGTACATAAGACACAATAGACGATCACAATAAACTAGTATTTGATAAAGTCAAAGACCTCAGATTTTTGGATAAGAATTCACTCTTGATAAAAACTTTTGGGAAAACTGAAAAACCTTAAGGTCAAAATAGGTGCACAATTTAGATATAACCATGGACACCATAAGCAAAATTGAAAGAGCAAGGAATAGTCTATTTGTCAGATCTATGAAGAGGGGAAGAATTTATGACAAAACAAGAGATTGAGAGCATTACAAAACATAAAATGGATAATTTTGATTACATTAAATTAAAAGGCTTTTGTACAAACAAAACCAATGCAACCAAGATTAGGATAGGAAAAATCTGGGAAATAATCTTTACAGCAAATATCTCTATAAAGACCTCATTTCCCTAATTTCTAAATGGTCAAAGGATATAAACAGTTTTCAAATGAAATCAAAACTCTCTTTAACTTTGAAAACTATGAAGAAGTGCTCTAAATCATTTTTGATTAGAGAAGTGCAATTTTAAGCAACTTTGAGGTACCACCTCATACCTAATGGATTGGCTAATATAAAAAAGGAAAATGAAAAATGTTAGAATGTAGGAAAAAATAGGATGCTAATATACTATTAGTGGAGTTGTAAATTGATTCATCCATTCTGGAGAGCACTTTGGCACTATGCTCAAAAGGCAACCCAAGGATACATAACCTTTGATCCTGTAACATTGTTCGAGTTTGGACCAAGACCCCGAACATAACACCACAATTAGATCTGTATCCCAAAGAGATCATAAAATGAGAAAAGGACTTATTTATACAAAAATATTTATAACCATCCTTTTCATGGTGGCAAAATATTGAAAACTGAGGGAATGTCCATCAAATGAGGAATGGTTGAACAAATTATGGTATATGAATGCAATGGAATATTATTATGCAATATGAAATGATGAACAGGCAGATTTCAGAAAAATCTAGAAAAGCTTGTATGAACTAATGCAAAGTGAAATGAACAAAATCAGGAAAACATTGTATATAGTATCAGTAATATTGTGTGAGGATCAGCTAGGAATGACTCAGCATCTCTCAGCAACACAATGATCCAAGACAAATACAAAGGAGTTATAAAGGAAAATGCTATCCATATCCATATAAATAATGAATGCAGACTAAAATATTTTTTCACTTCATTCTTCTTTTCAGAACTATGACTAATATGAGAATAAGTTTTACATGATAGCCTATGTATAGCATATCAAATTATCTACCATTTTTAGAAGAGGAGAGGGGAAGGAGAGGGGGAGAAAAATTTGGAACAGAAAATCTTGTAAAAATGAATGTTAAAAATGTATTGACATGCAATTGAGGGAAAATAAGATATTATTAAAGGGGGGAAGAAGACATATGAGAATATACCTTTCTTCCTATAAAACTATAATCTCATCAAAAGAATTTGACAGATTTTTACAAAACCATCTGAAGTTCTTATATATTTGCTATATACTGTTAGGAAAGGTAACAGGAATTTTAAAGACTGGTATGGTGTTTTTGGAAAGCAATATGAAATTGTGAAATAATTTCAAGATTCTTTTAAAAATATTTTTTGATTCATGTGCCTATTAGTGAGATTATTTCTTGAATGGGTTATTAGTGAAGGGAAATAATTATTTGTGTAAAATATTCTTAGTAAAATTATTTAAAATGGAAAAACTAATTAGAAATAACACAAATGTCCTACAGCAATATAACACAATGTTTACTCTAATCAGGCACTATATTAAATTCTGGGAATACAACTTTAAGGAAGAAGGAAAGTCCCTGCCATTGAGGAGCTTACATTCTAATGGGTAAAGACAACACATGAAATGGAACTGAAAAATCTGGAAGGGGGGGAGAGAAAGAAAAAGTGGGAGAAATAGTGAAATCTGGGGAATCAACAGCTCAGTCAGGGGGAATGACACATGGCAGACCTGGGCCCATTTCCAAAATGAAAGCCCCTGGAAAGTAACTTCCCAATAAAAGAAGGCCAGCATTGTGGAGTGATGTGCAAGAAGGGTAAGAAGGCTACAGGAGCTGATAATGTTCCAGGATCAGAAGGTAACTGAATCAAGATGGAAAAGTTCAGAATCTGACAACTGGGAAAGGAATGTACCAGAAGAAATGATAAATTTGAAGAATATAAAGAAATATGGAAAGACATGAAGGGATACAGAATGAAGAAAAAAATCAAAAGAATAAGATACATGAATATTGCAGCAATGTAAAGTATAATAACAATAGAAATCTGGAAAACATACAAAAATCATATAGAAAAGGAGAACATATAAATAAATAGACAAGTTTAATATTTTGTTTGACTTAAATGTTTTGTCAAGAAATTTGAAATTAGTGGGAGATTATGATTTTGTTTGCAATGTTTTCACTTTTTGAATAATGCACTAATTGGTGAGAATTGCTAAGTTTAATATAATGAATTATTTTATAAAAACAGAAAGAATTTTAAATACTTCAAAAGCACTAAAATTCAGAATTATAAAGAGTAAGAAAATACCTCTAGAGAGAATCAAGGAAGTAGACTCATATAAATATTTGTATGCAGAGTCATGTATTCCTTTTTCAGCTGTAACATAACATTTCTTACATTGTTTAAGTATTTGTCAAAATTTTCATTTATATTATTTGTAAAAGCTACCCTAACTTTATGCTCTGGAAAACTGATAGAGTTATAACAAGCATATGCAGGATCTTTATTTGTAGTTAGCTGTAATAGTAAAATGAGGATTCTACATCAGCTGACATACTCAGACTTCATTGTTACTGAGGTGTTTCTTAACTCTTCATGATCTCCTTTGGGATTTTCTTGCCAAAGATACTGGAATTGTTTAACATTTCCTTTTCAAGCTCATTTTATCTATGAGGATATAGAGGAAACCAGATTAAGTGACTTGCCAAGGGTCACACAGCTTGTAAATGTGTAAGGCCAGATTTAAATTCAGATCTTTTTGATCTGAAGTGTCTTACCCTTATTAATTTTATCACCTAACTGCTTGTTCAGACTTTCTTAGTTTTTTCCATTTCCAACTAAATAATTTGAAGATGTGGATTACAATGAAACTTGTTTACATTTAATTTATTGGTATAGGTATGTCTTGACCTAGTCTAGGCATCACTCTAACTTCCATCCTTCAAATGCAGAATCCTGTTTGAAGCTTATCTTTTCTAATTTTTATTAGAATTTTACTTTTTCTGAGAAATTTTTCAATCCCTTGTTGAATTTATCTTTTATTCTATATAGATGATTCATTTAAAACCATGCTTGTTTTAAATGAAATCTCAATTGCTAAAATCCCTTACAATTCTAAATCCTATAATTCTGATAATATTTTACTTCATCCAATAGATATTTGTACAATGATTGTTTTTGTTACAATTGAATCTTGTAGTACAACCAGTAACTTACCTCTACTATAATAAAAAATAAAATATTAAATATATAGCATTTGTTTCCATCAAAATTTTACTGCCTTCACAAACATTTGATGGATTAATTTATAATGTAGTAGAATTATTCATTGAAATATTACTTTTGTTTAACAAGCTCCTTTAATGTTCTGAGAGGACCCCTAATTTTTTTTAATTTTTAAAGCTTTTTATTTCAAAACATACATGGATAATTTTTCAACATTGACCCTTGCATAGCCTTGTTTTTCAGATTTTCCCCTTCTTCCCCCCACCCCCTCCCCTAGATTGCAAGCAATCCAATATATGTTGCACATGTTAAAATATATGTTAAATCCAATATGTGTAAACATTTATACAGTTCTCTTATTGCACAAGAAAAATCAGATCAAGGGGAAGCTAGATGGCATAGTGAATAGAGCACCAGCCCTGAAGTCAGGAGGACCTGAGTTCAAATCTGGTTTCAGACACTTAACATTCCCTAGCTGTGTAACCCCGGGAAAGTCATGTAACCTCAATTGCCTCAGCAAAAAGCAAATATATATATATATATATATATATATATACATATATATATATATACATATACATATATATACATATACATATATATATACACACACACATATATATCAGAATGAGTAAGAAAACAAAATGCAAGTAAATAACAACAAAAAGATTGAGAATGTTATATTGTGATCCACGTTCAGTTCCCACAGTCCTAAAAGGACCTCTTGTTAAGGTAGTACTGATTCATTCACTAATCTCTTCTGAATATAATATTACTTTACATGAGTGTGAACACTCAAAATTAAGTAGCCCAAATCTTCCCTGAATGTCCTATGTTTTAAACTTCAGTGTCTGTGTTAAACTAATGCTGCATTTTTCTATTTGATTTGTTTTCATATGTGCTGAAAGAGAAGGATAAAGAAAAGGAGTAGTGAAAAAATGACTACTTTGGGAAAATGTTTAGCAATTTTGGGGGGGATATTAATCACAGTTCAAAAATTCAGAGCAAGTATTTTGGCATAGTATAATTTGTTGTAAGAAGATTTAATAGTTTGTTATGGACTATTTATATAAACAGAAGTCATTTAGAGTTCAAGATATATATTTAGAACCAACATTTGTGCAAGGAGTTACAGTCTGAATAAAGTAATTCTGGGAAAGTTTATTAGAAAAGAAAAAAAATCTATTTTCTTTTTAGTTTTAATGAAATATTCCTGATTTTTATAACTTAGGTTGTTGGGGGTTTTCCCCACTAAGAATACTAAACATCAAAATATTCTTAGAATTAAACTATTGCCATTGTGAGATTATGTTAATTAAAAGTTTAATTTAAGAAAAAAGTTTTAAGTAACAGGTATATAAATAGATTGGGAATATAATAGGTTTCCTGGATGAGTAATGAAATGCTAATTTTAAAACTACACATTTTAAATAGTCATCAGTAAATTAATGTTTATGTAATCATAGCAATAGCTTTACTGTACAAGGTAAAGACAAAGTTTAAGATACCAGGAAGTTCTGATATACCATGTGCTATGTTGAATTATCACATGAATGAAGATCTACTAATCTTCACTAATCATTGATGTATCTCTTATTCAGAAGATAGCAGAATGCTGCTTTTTTGAACTATGAATGCTTTCCCAGAAACTTATTTACTCAAGATTTTTTTCCTGTTAAATAACAATTATGCTCTTAAGGTATGTAAATATATGTAAATACTTTTATATTTAAAGAAGAAAATGTCTTAAAAGAAATGGATTCATTAATACATTTAGATGTATGTCAATATATGTATGTGGGTATGTGGATATATATAAAATCACATTTTATTCTGTATTTTTAATACTAATTTGTATTTTAGATCCTACTGATAATTTTTTAAAAATTAAATGACATTAATATTCAGCTTTCTTTTGTAACACAAATATAACATATATGTACATATATACACACAGCATTTGTTGATTTCTTTTTGTAACTTTATAAATACTGCTCAAGCAATACTATGGATACTAAAGGGAGATCACAGAAAGAGTGGCAAAACTTCTACCAGATGAATTTATTTTTAAATTACTTAGCCTGAAAGGAATTTCAGTGAAACATTTTCTGAAAATCTATACTTTGATAAAGGACTTAAAAAAGAAGACCAAAGGATTTAAAAGAGAAGATGTTTAATTTTAATTTTAAGGAAGCACAAAACTTGGTTATATTATATATTTAAATTTAGAAGACTATATTGTAGTTTACAAAAAAAAATCCAGAGAAAGAAATTTGATTAAAGTTGATTTTCTATGATATTCAAACTTATCAATTTTGTTTTTATAATTTATGAACTGATTCTATTCAAAAATATTTTAATAGCAAATACTATATTGTTGAATGTTTAGTTTCAATTCTGTTGAATCAAATTTAGCAAATATTTATTAAGCAACTATTATTTGCATGGCCCCCACAATAAACTTATTCTAATGATGTAGGTTTGATTTACATTCTTTTATTCTCTTCCTTGTGGCAACTGATTTCCGTTGTTTTAAATTTCTATTAAAAATGATGATAATTTGTGTCAATCTCTGTTCTTTTATCTATTTCCCCATATTTCTGAGTCAACAACTTATTGATACTATTCACATTGAAGGTGCTTTACTTATGTAACCTTGTCAATTTTATTCCTTTAATTTGGTCTTTCTTTTGCTTTATAAATAAATCAAATGATCTGGTTGATGCAGAGGGAATTGATTCTGAATTTAATCCAGAGATTAGAGATAATCTAGTAATTGATTCTTAATATACTGCTCTCCCTTTTTTTTTTGGCACTTCTACAATCCCCAAAGAAATAGAAGAGAGCTACATAAGACCAAAAGCCATTTTGCATTTTTCTTTCTCACCAAGTAGGCCAGGCTAATCCCACTGCTAAATCTATACCCGAAAGAGATCAAGTTAAAAGGAAAAGGTATACAAAAATATTTGTAGCGACTCTTTTGGTGGTGCCAAAAAAAACCTGTACACTCATTATTGAAAATGCCCATCTTTTGGGAAATGGCTGAACTGTAATATATGAATATGATAGAATACTATTGTATGATAAGAAATAAGGAAATGAATGATTTCATAAACATATAGAAAGACTTATGTGAATTGATGCTGAGTGAAATAAGAATTCAAAGAATAATTTCTAACATCAGTATTTAACAGTAAGCAATTTTTAAGACTTTTATACAGATGGAAAATGAACAGAACCAGGATAACATGTATACGATAACACTGTAAAAGTAAATAAATTTAAAAACTATAAGAATTATGATCAATGCAATGACCATCCATGATTTAAAGACATATGATGAAACATGCCATCTACCTACTGAGAGAGGTGATGGACTAATAATGAGATTTTTGTTTTTTGAACATACCAGTAAGATAATTTATCTTTCCTTCATGATTGTTGTAAGGAATTTCTTTTTCTTTTTTTTCTCCCCAATGGTGGGGAATGAGTGTAAGAAAACAAATTTCTGTTATTTTTTTAAACTTGAATTTTTTTAAAAAGTCTATATTTTAGACAGTCAACACTTCTCATTCTTTGATTCCTAAAGACCTATTTTTTTATTAAATCTTTTTATTTTCAAAACTTATGTATGGGTAATTTGTCAACATTGACCCTTACAAAGCTTTCTGTTACAAATTTTTCCCCCTTAGTCCCCACCACTCCCCTAGATGGCAGGAAGTCTACTACATTATGTTAATTATGTTAAGATACTTGACAAGTCGAATATGTGTATACATATTTTTACAGTTATCTTGCTATGCAAGAAAAGTCAAATCTACAAGAAAAAAATCTGAGAAGGGAAACATAATGCAAGCAAACATCAATAGAGAGCATGAAAATGTTATGTTGTGGTCCACATTTCATATCCCTCTCTCTGGGTGTATATGGCTTTCTTCACTGAACAATTGGAACTGGTTTGAAACATTTCATTGTTGAAGAGAGCCATGTCCATCAGAATTGATCATCATATAGTCTTATTGTTGCTGTGTATAATGATTTCCTGGTTCGGCTCATTTTGCTCAACATCAGTTCATGCAAGTCTCTCCAGGCCTCTCTGAAATCATCCTGCTGGTCATTTCTTATAGAACAATAATATTCCATAACATTCATATAGCATAATTTATTCAGCCATTCTCCAATTGATGGGCATCCATTCAGTTTCCAGTTTCTAGCCACTACAAAAAGGGCTGCCACAAACATTGTTGCACATGTGGGACCCTTTCCTTCCTTTAAGATCTCTTTGGGATATAAGCCCAATAGAAACACTGCTGGGTCAAAGGGTATGCACAGTTTGATAACTTTTTGATCTTAGTTCCAAATTGCTCTCCAGAATGGTTGGATCCATTCATAGTTCCACCAACAATGTATCAGTGTCCCAGTTTTCCCACATCCCCTCCAACATTCGACATTATCTTTTCCTGTCATTTTAGCCAATCTGACAGGTGTGTAGTGGTACCTCAGAATTGTCTTAATTTGCATTTCTCTGATCAATTTCTCTGATTTGGAGCACCTTTTCATAGGACTAGAAATAGTTTTAATTTCATCATCTGAAAATTGTCTGTTCATATCCTTTGAATTCTTATAAATATGAGGCAATTTTCTATATATTTTAGAAATGAGGCCCTAAAGACCTATTTTTTAATTCTTTCCAATTCTAGCAGTTTTGAGTATGTAAAAATGGTTTATCTCTATTTTACTCTCTTCAGGTTGTAAAGAAAAGTGGTATTCTCCAAGCAAGGTGCAAAGTAAGAATATTGCTAACAAAAGTGGTCATAAATGTTTTAGGGGAAAATAAAATCCAAGAGCCCATACCTTTCACTAGCCTGACAAAGCTGTTAATTAAAACATTATGGACGGTATTCAGCTTCTGAGTTTCTTTTTTAAAAAATGTTTTTATCTCCCTGGAGTAATAATATCTTAATCTCTATCCACATATATAGGGAATAGAGAACATCTAGATTTTTCACTAATGAGAAAAGAACTATCAAATCTTCATTATGAAAATTGAAAATTGTAAACATATAGAAAAATTATTACAATAAATTGTATTTAATTGTAATGAATTTATAATTTTCTCAACTTTTTCACTCTTTGACATAGCTACAGACTTCTTAGAATATGCATATATTACCATCACCACCCTGTTCCCCTTAACACCAGCCATATAGCTTTCTTTTCACCATGGTTACTGCTATATCTAAGCGTAAGATTTTAAGAGCCAAGGGACCTAGGTTTCCTTCCAAATCTGACACTTACTGCTAAACAAATCACTCAACCTCTTTGGCCCTTAGTTTCCTCAATTTTAAAATAAGAATGATAATTATAGTACTGCCTCTATAGGGTTGTTATGAAGAAGTCACTGAACTATGCATACTTTGAGTGATAATACACTAATAGTGAAGTACAACGAATCGTAAAATCAATGGAGGCAATGAAATAACAGTATTCATTTATATAAAATATACCAAAAAGGATACAGATATAAAGATTATTCCTTTATATAACAAAAAATTACCTATTTAAAACCAAGAACCACAGCATTTTTTTGCAATGGAAAAACACTAGAAGATTTTTTCTTAAGGTTCATGGTAAAGTCATCCTGCCCATTGTCTGCATTATGATTTACTGTAGTACTATAAATGATAGCTGTAATAGTGGAATATTTTTAAATATTGTGGGATATGTACAGGCAAAAGATATTTAAGATAGTCTTTATTTGTAGAGGATATGTTTTCTCTATGTCAGTGGTTGTCAAAGTGGGGTTTTGTTTATACATTCCTATTGATGTTAAATGTATTCCAGACCTTTTATGGGGTCAATGAGGTAAAAACCATTTTCATAATAATACTAACACATTGTTTGCCTATTGTTGATTTCTCCCTTGCAACATCTCTCAAATATACTCTCTTCTCTCCTCTCACATGGTCATTACTCTACTGTAGGCAGGTCCTTATCATTTGGATTATTGCAATAGCCCATTTATGGGTCTGCCTGCTTCAATTCTCTCTCCAATTCAGTCTATCTTCCAGTCAGCATTAAAATGATTTTCTTAAAGTTTAATCATGTAATCATCTCTTTCAACCTTCCTGGACACTGAACTCTTATGGCTTCCTATTGTCTCCAGGAGCAAATAAAAATTATTTGTTTGGTGGTCCAAATCCTTCCTAACCTTCCCCCTTCCCTTTCTAGTCTTCTTGCCCTTACTCCCTGACAAGAACTCTTCAATCCAGTAACACTGGCCTTCTTACAGTTCCACTAACAAAATACTCCATATTTCATTTTGGTATTTTCTTTGGCTGTCTACCATGTCTGGAATGTTCTCCCCACCTCAATGCCACCCACTGACTTCCCTGGCTTTAAGTCCCAATTGAAATCCCATTTTCTAAAGGAAGGACATCGGTTGAAAAAGATAAGACAGAAGAGGACCACTTGTACTGCTTTCAGGTTTGCTTTGGTAGGGAGAAGGGCTACCTCTTCAGGGATGAATGAAGAGATAGTGACAGAAGGCATCTGAATTGATATGAGATAAGGAGAGGGAGGAAAAGAGAATTCTCAGCAATGACCTTGATTTTTTTCAGTAAACTATTAATCAAGGTTGTCAACTCAGAATGTGGGAGTAGGAGATGTCATGGAGGATTTGAGGAGAAAGGAAAATGCTTAGAAGAGCTGTTCTAGAGAGGATGATAATAAGACAATTAGGTAGGCCCAGTTATATAACATAAATTTGTAGTGAACACAGTCACAAAAGTTCCATGTTTTTCTTTATTAGGAGTAATGCCATATAGTAAAATTTGAAAGTGATCCAAGGATGAATTCAGCAGAATCAAATCGGCAATCTGATATGGGTGAATGGGACACAAGAAAAGAGGATAGTATAAAATTGAACTGGTTTACCAAGGTGTCAAGATGGAGAAAGGAGGAGATTGTTGCTTGTGAGGGTGATGGCCTAGGAGAAAACTGAGGATTCTAGAATTGGAGTTCACAGTGTGAATGAAGAGCAGGATTTGGTACTAGGTGGCAGAGAGGTGGATAGTTGATACATGAAGGGTAGTTGGCAAGGAGAAATTGGAAGTTAATGTGGTATGTAGATGGCCAAGAAATGATGTTCAATCCCCAGCTCTTGATGAGATAAGGCAAAAGTTCACATATCAGAATTTGATACCCCAGGGCAGAGTCCAAGATTCTCATAGGGAAGAGATGGGTATGATAGTTATAATAAAGGTGGTATGTTGTAGAGATAGCAAACCATTAAATTTATATCAATTATATACCATATATATTTTTAAGATTTAAAAATAATAATAGCCTTTTATTTTTAAAATACGTGCAAAGGTAGTTTTTAACATCCACTCTTGAAAAAAAACCAACCTTTTATTCCAAATTTTTTGTCCCTCTCTCCCCCTCTCCCCTATACAAGAAGCAATCCAATGAATTAAAGAATGATTGAACACATTAGAAGCAACAAGGATAATTACATACCTGTTCAGACTTTTGGTTTTGGATTTTTGTCAGAAATAAGCTACTTCTCAATTTTTCCAATTTTTATTCTATATGCATTGCTTTTGTTTTGCAAATTCTATTTTATGCAATTAAATCCATGTATTTTGTTTCTTGTAATTTCTTTGTTTCTTGATTATATAAAAACTCACTTGAATTTTTTTACATAAATACCTTATGTTTTAATATTTTCTTTTGCTTTTGATAATTAGGTAATTTGTCCATTTTGAAATATGTTGTGGCGTTTGCTACAAATTTGATGACTTTTTAAAATCTGCTGAAAATATTAATAGTTCCTTTGTTTATACCAGTAAAAATTAGAAACATTTATATTATAATATAAATTTTTTCTCTATACCTAGGATTTCTTCCAAGTGAAGAAAACTCTTTGTACTAAGATAGATTGGCAACTGTTTTACAATTCAAAATTTTAGAGAGCTGTGTAGGACAGTTCTTTAACACAAGTCAGTTGACTTCTCTAGAAAATGTGTCCAGTCTGTGTCAGGAGAAGGACTTGAACCAGTTTTTCCTGATATAGTTTTTAAAATGTAAAATGTTTTTAAAATGGGAAATTGTGATGCCATGGAAAATTTTTTTATGAAAGATATGGAAGGAGTTACATGAGTAATCAACAAAACCAGAATTATGTGCATCACTGACTAATGGATGAAATGCTTGGCATATGAGTTAGTTTCTAAATTCTTTTTGTATTCTGTGTTATGACGATTACTTTTCTTGGGTTCAATTGCTGCAAAAAATAGAGATAGTCCATTTCAATGTCTGTTTCTTTATACAATCTCTATTTTCAATGCCAAAACTTTTTTTTTCATAATTGATGTTGGAGCAATTTTAATTGTTTATGATATCTCCTCATTTTTTCCTTCTAATTAGGTGTTGATTTGCTTTAATAAGTTCATATTTTCCATATAGACAGCTGATTCATAAACAGTACTAATATATATTAACTAGTCATTCCTATAGTTTTTATGCTGTTATTTGTGAGTTGTTTTTCCTAGTGCTTTCCCACTCTCTTTTTGAAGAAAGTATTAATAACATATAGACATGAAGTTTATGTGTATGTAGTCTCGAAGCCTTATTTTAATTTTTAATCTTGTCACATTTTCTAACATTTCTATGTGTACCTTTGTACAGAAGTCACTGAGTAATTTGGAGAGAGCTTTTTATTTTTCTAAAATTTTTTCTGAATACATCCTTTACAAACATATATTGGAACATAAGCTTCAATTATCTTCATAGTGTTTTTTTCTTATTCTATCATGAACATTGTGTTTTAAGATGTTTATGAGCTCATGATAAATACAACTTTCTAAAATCTCTATTATTCTTAAGACCACTACCATGCTCTTAAGTCTCCCAGTTTCATAACCTAGGTATCATCTTTTAACACTTCACTCACTTTTAAAAAAATATCCAAGCAATTGTGAAATCCTGTTACTTCTATTAACATCCCTCAAATATGCTCTCTTTTTTTTCTCCTGACACTAACAGCCCTGATATAGGTCCTCATCACTCAGCCATGAACTGGTGTAATGCCCTGCTCATCAGTTTTTCTTCAAGTCTCTTATCACCTCAGTCCATTCTTCATTCATCTGCCAAACTGATTTTGCTACAGTACAGACTTGACTATGCCCCCCTCTCATTTGATAAATTTCAATGACTCCTTACTATCTCCAAGATCAAATTTAAAGTCCTTTGTTTAGCTTTTAAAATCCTTTATAACATGCCCCCTTTCTACTTTCCAGGGTTTTTTTTTTTACTCCTTACTCCAATCCACATCTTGCTCCTTGCATAAAGTAATTCATCTCCTTATTCTGTACTTTTTGCTGCCTTTCCCCTCATATCTGAAACTTTCTCCCTCCTTATCCATATCTCCTGGCTTCCCTGACTTCTTTCAAGTTTCAATTAAAGTCTCATCTTCTACAAGAAATTCCCAGGCTGCTTTTATCTTTAGCGTCTTTCTATTTTCATATATATCTTATTTGCACATAGTTGTTTTCATGCTGTGCCCTCTCTCATAAGACCTTGAGCTCCTTGAGAGCAAGGAATATTTTTTTGCATTTCTTTATAGCTTCAGTGATTAGCGAGTGCTTGTCACATAATAAATGTTTAATAAATGGTTGTTGGCTTAATTTGTTTATGAGTTTTTTGTATCCTATAACATCATTAAAATGTGCCATATGCATCTGAGAAATATGTATACTTTTTATTTCCATTCAGTAATTTTCAGAGATCTGTATCACCTAATTTTTCTAAATGTCATTCTAGTCCTTTATGTCTTTATTACTTTGGGGAGATTTTTTTTTAGATTTGGTTAGGTCAGAAAGAAACACTTTGAATTGCCAATTATTAAAATTCTACTATGCCTTTCTCCCAGTGGTTCAGTTTGCTTTATCTTTAAGTACTTAGAAACTATGTTACTTAATTCATTTATAGATATGGATATAAAGTATTTGTGTTATTTCATTATATATGGTGTCTTTTTGGCATAATATAGTTTTCTGTACTTCTCTTTTAGCCATGATTGTTTTTACTGTTATCTTTTCTAAGATTATGATTTCCACCTCTGATTTTTTTATTTGCCCAAGGCATAATAAAATTTCCTCCATCCCTTGATTTTAACTCTGTGTGACTTTTATGTTTCAATTATCTTTTTTAAACAACATTTTGTTGTGTCCTACTTTCTGATACATTTTACCCTCCTCCATTTTATTTGTTAATTCATTCCTTTCACTTTCAAAGTTATAATTGTTAATTGTACTTTTCTTTTCATCATATTATAGGAAGATTGGCTCTTGAGTGATATAGATAGATTATCTCTCAAGTCTGGCCTACCACTCTCCAAAGTAAACTGCAATTTCCACCCTGAAGGATGCAAGAGAAAGGTCATGGCTGAGCACCTGCTCCTTCCTGTTCCTATCTCCAAGAGGAAGATATCTGCCCCCTTCAAATATTAATGGTCTAGGGGTATGATATTGGGAAGTGGTTCAGGAAGCAAACTTCTTCTCTTGTCACTCTTAAGGGAATTATTGAATAGAAGAGAACTTTAGAAATGTTTAGAAGTTTAAAAAATTATTACTAATAGTTTAATGTTCTCTAGATCTTCATTCTCTTGGGTAATCTGATTTGCAATTTTTTTGCCTGAGGATAACCAGCCTTTTCAAAGGGGCCAAGCTAAATATGTTAGAGAATTCATAGATGGTCATACTTAAAGAATGTTTTATGGTGCTTTGTTAATTTTCCAACAAAAAGCACAAGATTAATCACATTGTGTTGTATATAATAGAGGGAGAGAACATACCCCTCCATAAGGTTGCTATGAGCATCCTTTCTCTCTTACAGTTTCATGCTCTCTTACTTTTTCAAGTATGCAAGCAGATAAATATCTTCATCCTAAGGAATGCTTCATGTTGCTGTATTTTCTAATAGATAAATTTTTCTATGACTTTATAGTAGTAGTACTAATTCTTATATTTGTGGACATTGTTTTTATTAATTGCAAATATGAAGTGTTTCAGTTTTTATACTTCTGCTTTTGCTCATGAATAGTTCTGAGCACACTTAAATAGTTATAAGAAAAGGTTAGGACACTGCTCTTCTTAGCTGATAACTTGTAAATAAGAGTTGCTACTGATAGGTTTTAAAATTTTGCTGAGTAAAGGTATTTCTGCACACAAGCATTTTGGCCATCTGCAACTGTTTGTCAGTGGGCTTGGTTTGAGAACACTAGTAGTAATTGTAAACTTAGGAATGTGTGACAAGCTAACAACCAGCTGTGCATGTCCTGACTTTTTCCAGGTGTTAAGATATATAACCATTTGGTTCATTTGTAAGTCTTTCAACAAAATATTTGTGATTCATTAGACCAAAAATTATTTTATAATTTATATTTCACTTTAATAATGTCATATCTTTCTGAAATAAAATATATGACCAATAAGTCAGATACTATTCAAGAGGTAATCAGTACATATAATTATTAATATTTGAATAACTTAGTATTTTTCATATCATAAATATCTTAAATGTAAATAATATTACAAGCTAATGACTTATAAAAATATTTTGTTGAGAGAGTTACAAGTTAACCAGTTATTTTGTACAGCTTGTATTTAATGTATTCATGGCCTTCTAATTAAAATAAAAATGTTTTTGAATGCGATATCTATTAAAGACATTTTGTTATTTTATGTCCATATGATAGATAATATTATTTTAAAATCTATTTTGCCACCATATTTTCAATGACTAGGAAGATAATAAACCATTGATGTTAGTAGAACAACACATTTTTATAAGTGGATTTTTCAGTACTCTTTTTCCTCAAGAGCAATTTAATATTTATTTAATAACAATAACTAACATTTGTATATAGTCCTTTAAGAATTGCAAAACACTATATGGATGTTTTATCATTTGAACCTCATAATCCTGTTAACATGTACTTTTGGTACTCAGATGGATTAGGTAATTTGTTTAGGGTCAAAAATTTCAGACACAGAAATTGAATCCAGCTCTCCTTATTTTCAAGCATTCTACCCACTACACCACTCTGTTTCTGTACTGGAAGATATCTTGACAGAATGGAAAGGGTGCTGATTTGGAGTCAGAATACCTGGGTTCAGATCCTGACTTTGCCACTTACCACTTGTTTGACTTTGGGCAAATCATTTAATTTTTCTGGACTTCATATTCCTTATCTAGAAAACAAGGAGGTTGGATTGTATTGTGATCTTACCAGTGTAGCTCTGTCTCTAAGTTATTGTAAAATTCTATAGGGTAGAAAGGATTTCTTGCTTTTTATGTCTTAAAATCTTTTTGTTGTAGCAGCATCTTTCTGTATGGGAATGGTCTAAACACATTAAAAATAAGCAGTGTAAGCTTTGTGTTTTCTACCTCCAGCCCCATTGACTTGTTTTCCCAACATACTTTGAGGTATCCTTTTATCATATAAGCAGTTGATCTTGAAAATGAAGAATATCTAACTCATTTGCCTTATTATGATAGATCTAGTTATAGTAAGAGTTTCATATCTTAACTCTTATTCATTTGGTTAAAAAGATAATATAACAATCTTGGTAAAATCACCAATCTTTTCAAACTAATCAGAACTAATTACTTTTTTGTCTTTATTAGTTATCCTTTATCAGTTTAGTGAGAAAAACTCATGGTCATCATTATGAAAAATTAATTATATTAGCAATTATTTATTGACTGTGGAAATGCATCCATTTTCTGGTCTGAAGATTTTTCCATAGCATGAAAAAGCCATAGTACCTCCTACTAAAGGTTCCTACTAAAACCTTTGGGAAAATATGAATTATCAAGCAAATCTTATACATGTGTTATAACATAAAGCAGACAATTAGAAAGCAGATGTGATATAAATAGATATATATGTATATAAAATGGGGAAAAGTGAAAATAAATTAGTGGACCATCTATCAATGAATTTTGTTAATTGATCATTTATATGAAAGAGGAAAAAATGATTGTTAATCATATTATTATTTAATAAATAAGCAAAGTTCTATATTATTCAGGTATTTATAGGTATAAAGTTTATTTGAACCTCCTGTCTTCAGTCAGGGAAAGGCAACTCTTTTCTCTAAACTGATTGGTACTTTTTAAAAATATTTTTCTTTACATATATTACTTGCATTAGGAATTTTTCCAAACAGATAATTAGACATTTAAATAGTTTTATGGTTAGCATCTTTTGTGCCCTAAATACAAGCAAATGCAGTATATTTTATTATTTTTCCAGGGAATTTTAAAGAAAGATGATAATTTATCAAATATTCAGACAGAGAGCATCTTTATTCATCAAACAAACTGAAGAAACCAAAACATAGTTAATTTTACTATTTTATTAATATTCAAATCTGGCATTTACTAGCAGTGTGACCATGGGCAATTCATTTAACCCAGTTTGCCCCAATTTCCTCAACTTTATAAAGAGCTAGAGAAGAAAATGGCAAACTACTCCAGTATCTTTGCCAAGGAAACTGTAGATGGGATCTAACAAAGACATGACTGAAACATCTGAACAAAAACAACAACATAAATTTTATTTTTAAAAATACAAACTGTAGGAAAATTGGATCACTAATACATTATCGGTGAAGTTGTGAATTCATCCACTCATTCTGGAGACCAATTTGGAACTATGCCCAAAAGACAACCAAACTGTGCATAACCTTTGATTCAATAATACCACTACTACATCTGTAATGCAAAAAAAAATCATTTAAAAAAGGGAAAAGAACCTAAATGTGCAAAAATATTCATAGCGATGGTTTTTGTGGTGGCAAAAAATTAGAAGTTGAGGGAATGCCCATCAATTGAGGAATGCCTAAACAAACAATGGTATATGAATTTAATAGAATACTCTTGTGCAATAAGAATTGATGAATATACAGATTTCAGAAAAACCTGGAAAAACCTGTATGAACCAATGCAAAGTGAAATAAGCAGAATCAGGAAAAATTTGTATACAAAATCAGCAACATTGTGTGATGATCAACAAATACACCAAAAAAGTCTATAAACATATTTCTGGATTATGTCATGCTAAAACATTATTGATTTAAAAAAATAAAGTAAAACTAGAGTTCATCTTGTAAAAAACACAGCTCTTAGTAGTTTAATTAAGCTATTAATTATAGATTTGGTCTCCTCTTCCTCAAAGAAGATCTTAAAGTCCTAAAGGATCTTAAAGATCCAGAAGACTATTTGAATGGATAAAAATATATGTAAAAAGTAGAGTTTAGTAGCAATTTTAATTTAACAATTTAGTGAGCCAAAAAATAAGTATTCCATATATTGTGGGTCAATGGTTCTTCTAGAATAAAATTTTCAAAGAGGACCAATGACATCACAAGGGATGCTCACTTGTGCATAAATTGGATTTAAGAGAGGCAGAAATGCACAGTCATCAGCCTCACTATCTTTTCTTGAGTCATCAAAGCGCAATGACATTCATTGGATGACCTTGACAGCGTTAGTTAGTATCTGACCAAGTTTCAAGTGCCTTCATGACTGTTAGAATAAATTATTCTCATCCATCCACTTTACTAGGGAAGTCTACTCACCTATATTTCCTAACTCACAGATTTGAGGCTTTTCTGCTTTACTTAACCTGTTTTATGCCATCTGCAGAGGCAGTTTTACTGGGATATGGCCTTTATAGATGCTACAACTTTTTGAAGCCTTAGGTGATAGTTACGTGATAGTTGTATAAAGATGAATGAGCAGCCTTGAAAAGAACATGGCAAGCCTTCATACCAGAGGTATGAAGAGTATGAAGTGCTTGAACACTTCATATACCTTTTATAGCATTAAATAGCACAGAAAACATAGAAATAAAAAGAAAGCATATTTGGCAAAAGTATTCTTGAAGTTTGACTTAATTTTTCCCACCTCTATCACCATTCCCAATGATTGGCAGAGGAAGAAAAAGTGAGTGATTGGTCAAGTAAAGTGAGTGACATTTTCCCCAGTGCAGGACTCTGGAAAACCAGGGAATGAGAGAAGATATAAACTGGGTCTCTTATTTGCTCTCTTCAATTGAAGATACTCAGTTACCAAGGACATTTGTATACCTGGGCTCAGCAGTTCTCTGCTTACTCCAGTTAGCTCCAATCCAATCAGTTCCTTGTGTTCCTTCTTTGTCTTGTCATCTCTGTTCTCCTCTACTCAAAAGTGAAGATATGTATTCT
Source organism: Myrmecobius fasciatus (assembly GCA_023553655.1). Taxonomy (NCBI): domain Eukaryota; kingdom Metazoa; phylum Chordata; class Mammalia; order Dasyuromorphia; family Myrmecobiidae; genus Myrmecobius; species Myrmecobius fasciatus. Next base: position 17,091 of record JAJPUD010000604.1, on the reverse strand, counting down.
TTTTTTCTCATTCTTTGCTTCATGATAGGGCAAACAGGAAGCAGAAATTCTGGAAAAATAAGATTATAAACATGTATTCCAGCTCACAAAACCTATATGATCTTCTATACTTTTAAATCTTTGTAATTTGGGGGAGGTAGTTCTGAATTTCCCTTGGTCACAGAAAAGCCTGGGTTAGAGGTATATCTCTTTTAAGTGCTTAAATTCCAATCAAGGGCATCTTTTGACCTGGTCATAATTTTCATTGATTCTTATCCTACTAGAGTTGATGGCTTAAAAAAATTGTATATTTACATTTACAAATACTCCCGTGCTCACTTAGCCCAACTCATATGACACTCACAGATTAGTTTCCCAAGGGACAAAATGCCACTTTTCTCCTCAAGGTTGTAGAGATAATGAGATATTGTGTCTTCTAATACCAATACAAGTCCTTATGGTTGGCCCCCATGTCAATCTTCCAGTTGAAATTACTAAAAATGTATAGTAATGACAGAAGTTATAAAAATATCCCTTAAATTAGGATAATACTCCCCCCTTACATATACAAGAGAGAATGAGCTAAAACTAAAACACAAAGGTAGTATTGTGGGATAAAGCAACCTCTGACTCAAAATCATTACTAGGAGATTTCTCAAAGTGAAGATTAAAAGGTTTTTTAGAATCTCCCAAGAGTCAGGAAGTCCCTCCCCCAGGGAACCTGGAAGGAGGCCAATTTGCAGATGCAGATGACAGGATGTATACAGTCATGATTACAGAAACACCCTTTCCTTTAACTCACCCAAGCCCCTAGTTAATCTTTAGAGTTATCAGCCAACCCAATATTTGTCTTTGGTGTGCAGGTGGGCCTCTGTGGCACCAGGGTCTTAGTTAAGCAATAATTGCTTAAGAAAAGGGGTCAATGAGGTTATCTCAAACATTTCTGCTAGAAGAGCCATCTTGCTCTTCTCCCAGAGCTCAATAATTAATCAGAGCCTAAACTACCCAAGGGTTATTATTCTGAAAAGTTCTCAGTTTCCCATTTCATTCAGTGGTAAGTCATAAGATTGGCTGCTGAAGCTATTTCTACTTGTATTATAATGTTCTTCTGACTCCTCAGCCAGCTAGAAGCTTTATCACAATATAATGTCAGCCAGAAGAAGGTAGTCTGGGTATTCTCATCCTGAAGAACTGGACCTTCAATTTTAGCCTTTTTTCACATAAAAAATTAAAGTTTCCATTGTAAGTCAGCAATTTTTCCCCATTTCAGCATATTTTAAAGCAAATTTTGCCCAGAAAATCATTAAATTTATCAATAGACCTCTACTTAGCTTATCTAGTTTAAAAAAAAACTTGCTTTTTTCTTGTATTACCTATTCTTTTTAGGGAGGCCTTGTTTCTTCTCTTCAAGATGTTCATGAGCTGTTGATACTGTTTCAATTCTGGAATGTATCTGATACATTGCTAAAATTATATAGCAGAATTTAATTTCTGTGATACAGTTTATCATTTTTTTAGTTCATCTGTTCTGTTTTCTTCCCATCAAAAGAGATCAAAATCTCAATTGAGTCAAAATAAATTTCTCCATTTCAACTTATTTTAGTAAATTTTGCAATCATTGACTTCTTGACATCTTGACTTCCTTTATTAACTTGAGTCTGTGGCTTTGCATAGATGTATCATAACTTGAATATACTTCTTTTCAACTCTTTGAGAATTTTTTATGACCTTCAGTATAGTTACCACCACTTACATAAGACCTTTCCTAAGATCTTCCAGTTTGTAAATACCTAGAGAGTAGATAGAGCTTACTTTGTTTCTATCTTTGTATTCCACAGGCTACAATTCAGCTTTCTAAACCCCGTGTGGGGTCTGGTACCTGAATGGGGGAGTCATAAAATTATAGTTTTTATTAGTAAATGTTTGATTTGCATACCTATTTTACATAATTATATGCACAGAGCCACATAAAAATTTCTCAGGTGAGGTGTGAGTGGAAAAAGTTTAAGAAGCCCTAGTCTAGAATATAGTAGATATTTAATAAATGTTCACTAAATTAAATGGAACAGAATCAGTTTACTTTGCATTCAGAGAAATCCTTTGAAACTCTAACATAATTACTTCTTTTTTCCCTAGGTAAAATTTAAAATAAAGAAAACCTTGCATGAATTTTTGAGGGAAACATCTACTTGCATTGTTGAGGAAGTATTAGAGGTTCAGAGTGAGGAAACTACAAATTGATACAATCTGAGTGAATTAACTTTCTTGTTTTGTTTGAAGTGAATTCCAAGAACATGACACAACTGTTTTCAAGTGAAAGTAATGAACAAATCATTCTAAGCAACCAATCATACTATATGAGTGATGTTTCTATTTTCTATCATTTTGCATTATCCATATCTATGTTTCACTTAAGTAATCTAGAGTTGATTATATCTCATTTTGTTGCATCAAGGATCATTCAGATCAACAACTTCTAAAAATTATTTTTAAAAATACAGCAATATTTTAAGTTTTATGAATCTTAAATGAAATTTATATACTAGGTTATATTTAAGATAGATATAAGAAGGCTTTTTGAAATGTTTTGAATAATTAAAAGTTAAAAGATTTACATAGTGTCATTTATCACCTTGTCTTTTATGTGTTGGACCTATAAATTAAACTGATTCTCATTTTATAATGGACTTGTTTGAAAATTACTTTAATATCTAGGTTAGAATTTAGTAATAAGAAATAAAATGTGTCTTTAAATCTTGAAAGCTATGCTTGGCTTTATCAGATTTGCTAAAGGTGTTTAGGGTAGATGTCAAAGTTTGTAGATTTACAGATATAAACTAAGTATAATGTAATCTCATCATAACTCATGTTAAATTGGCTTAGTGGAGCCAGTGACCTGACAAATGCTTGACACCAAATTTAGTCCAACACACTTTAGCATGCCTGTTTCTTAGAAAGCCGCATACCCTACATATGTTTACAGTAAAATGAGACATAGTGTTCATCTGAAAAGATTTAGCAGTACTAGAATGAATAAGAAGAAATTATTTTCTATAAAAAGCAAAATCTAACTTTGGGGGATACAAAATTATGTAAATTTATCTAAGTGCTCTTAAAATGTAGCATGTTATACTAACAAATACCACTGCAGTTATTTGTAATATATTTAGCTGTAACAAATATTTACAAGTTTAGATCACAAAGTATCACTTGTGTGTTTATAAAAATTTTTGTTATACAGTTTAAAACTTTGTGCTTTATATCCAAAAGAAAAAAAAAAGAAAAATGCTTGTATATCTACCAGCTGTATGGAAGAAAGGAGGTATCCTTCCTTGTGTCTTTATGCTTTTGGGACCCACTCTGTGCCTATTATATCCTTTAGGGGTGAGAGGATCCAGTCTCTTAACTTTTTTGGTTGGTGACTGTTTCTGGTGACTCAGGATTCCCAGCAGCACGAACAGCTGTGACAGTGGTTGTCAGCAGCTGAGAGTGGAAAGAGAGCTGCCTTGCTCTTATACTAGGTGCAAAATTTCAGATCCATATAAATTCAGTGAACTCACGATTCTCTAAGAATGACATTGTCACTCCCCTCGCACTCTTCCATTCTCTGGCTTCTAGGACTGGATAAAAATTCCATAGAGCCATAATTTGATATAGTCATGGCTGCCACCAAATCAAAGGGCACTTGAAAATGTCATTTAGTCAGTGGTCTGAAGTTACAGGTCCTGGTAATCAGAGTGAAACATAGAGGCTCCTGGGAAAAGCAAGCTTCTCTGAGGATTTAGTGTGCATAGAACACTAGATATAGCATTGGGAAGACCTGAATTCAAATTCTGCTTCTGACACTCAACATCATTGACTTTAAGCAAGTCAGTTCATCTTCCTGTGCCTCCCTTTCTTAATCAATGAAATGGGCATAATTATAGTACCTATGTCCCAGTGTGTCATGAGGAACAAAATAATTAACTTTTATGTAAGCTCTGAAAATCCTGAACGATTTTACAAATGCTAGTTATTGTTGAGGAGAGGAAAAATATCAATAGAGTCAAGCCTTAAGAAGAACAGTAAAAAAAAAAAAACTCTCCAAGATAATGGAGAGAGAAAACATTTTTAAGGGCAAATAGAATTCAGTAGGATTTTAACACTTGTCAAATTATTCTCCATTACAAATTACATTTATCTACAGAAGAAAGGGAGGAGGATAGTGGTTTGCCTGGCATCACAGAATAAGTCTTAAACATGGTGTTTCAGAACCAGCAAATAATGATAAAACTATATGCATGTATATGGTTAGGTCAAACATTTCTGATTCATATGAGTGAAACAATGTACCACAAGTCTCTGACCAATTTGTCAGATACATCAAATAATTAAAAATACAGCAAGTAAAATGTATTGGCAAATACTATTTGAGATCATCACACATTTGCTGGAGTAATAGAAATAATCAGTGATGAAAGGGTTGTGGAAAGAAAAACACACAAAGATGTAATTGGTGGAATTGGAACAGCTATAACCAACTGCCTGCCTCTAAGATAAAATACAGACTCCTCATCTTGTCATTTAAAGCCCTCCTCAATTGGCTTCAAATTGCCTTTCTATATTTATGTCACTACTCTTCTCATGTCCAGTACTAGCCAAATATCCCTATAATTGATATTTTCTCCTTCATCTCCATGTTTTCACAAGCAATCCCCAGGTCCTGAAATGTCATCCATCTCTCAGAATCTTTAGTTTCTTTCAGAAATGTTCACTGCAGGTGTTTTCTTCAAAGCCTTTCCTAACCCTTTGCTACTTATTACTTCTGCACTTCTCTTGATTTCAGTTTCCTGATCTGTAAAATGACCAAATACGATTAGAAGGTCTCCAAAGGTCCCTTTGTGCTCAGAATCCTAGATGTTTCCCAACTCCACTCCCCACCCCACCCCCTTCTAGGGCTCTCTCCTGCCTCTGGGTGCCTTGAATTTCTCAGTGTCCAAGGCCATCTCCAGTCATCTTGATCTATATGTGCCAACTGGACCTAAATGACACTGGAGGAGAAAGTAAGACTGGTGACTTTGTACTGCCCCAGCTCACTTAAACCCAATTCATTTGCAAGTCATGGCATTACCTCCCTGATGTCATGAATTTGAAAACAAAGGACAAACAACAATCTCTGTAAGCACTGAGTATTTTTTCCCTCTTTTTTGATGTTTCAGACTCAAAGACAGAGCCATACATATTAATATTACATATTCCTTTTGAGATAAGTTCTATATGCATGATGAAACTAGAATTTTGTCAAATACTCAAAGGCTTTGCTATTATTTAGTTGAAAAAGATTAAAATAACTAAAATTATATTAAATGATGCAAAATAAAATTTTGTCCTGATTACCTTAGAAAGTATATCATAACTAAGAAACAAAAATAGAATAAAATGAGTATGTTCCTAATTTGAAGTAAAATGTATTATTTTAAATGACAGTCAGCCAGAGTCCCTAATCGTGATTGTGGTACTAGCATAAGGTAGAAAAGAATTTTGAAATAAAATAGTTCACTTAGTTCCTCTTTGCTACTTTCTAGCCTACTGAATTAGAACCATGCATGGGAACAGTCAGGACAAAAGGATGAAGTCAGGAGATTGAGAGGGATAGTGTAGCTAGATAGTAGAGTATGTGGGAGTAAAAAATTAAGATTATGAAGTAGGAAGGAGCCAAATTGTGATGAGTCAAAAGTGCCTGTTGAAAAAAAGATATCACAAATTGAACTTGTGCTTTGGGAAAATTACTTTTGCAATTCAGTGGGAGACTTTTAGGCCAGCAGTACAACTTGTATGTCATCATTATCCTGAAATTGAACCTCCTGCTAGTTGTTACTGTTTAATCTGGGTATGCCTCATATTTCACTGAAAAAAAATGAGTCCATTAGCTGAGAGCTCCTTCTTCCCTCTTGTCCTCCTCACATTACTAAAGTACTTTGTTTCACTATTTCCTCCCTCACCTCTGTCCCACATGAATAAATGGTTCTTCTTGCCAAAACAAACCATTCTATATGCACAATCAATTCTATTCCATCCTATCTACTCTAGCAATCTACTACCCCAGCCACTTCCACTCTCTTACTTATTTTCAATCTCTCTGATTACTGGATGCTTCTTTATAGCCTGCAAACATGTTCATGTCTTCTCCAACTATATGCTCTAGCTATGTACCATCCATCCCATAGATCTATCCTCCCTTTTGTAGCTAAACTCCTTGAGAAGGCCATTTGCATTTGTTTCCTTTCTTTTCATTCTCTTAACCTACAATCTGGCTTCTGTTCTCATTATTCAGTTCAAACTTTTTCCAAAGTTACTAAATATTTATTAATAAATACAATGACATTTTGTCAATATTCATCCATCTTGTCTTCTCCATAGTCTTTGACATTGTCAGTATTCCTTTTCTTCACTTTATTCTTTAGGTTTTTGTGACACTCATCTCTGCTGCTTCTCCTCTGTGAATGATTGTCCTTCTCAGTCTCATTTACTGGATCGCCATTCTAGTCATGTCAATTAACCATAGATATCCCCCAAAATTTGTCCTTGTTCTCATAGATGTGACATCAGGGAAGTAATCCCAAAACTTCTTGATTCCTCTTCCCTCAGACCATTTCACTTGACAATCAGTACCTAAATTCCTATAAATTCAGTGATCATCTTCATGATCACAGATTTACTTATCCAGACTTAACCTCTCTCCTAATCACTAGGCTCACATCTCCGCTTCTATTGCACATCTTAAAATGAATATCCTATAGATATCTTTAGCAATCTATTCAAAACTGAATTCATTATTTTCCTCCAAGTTCTCTCCACTTCCAAAAAAATCTATTACCATGAGGACCATTACCAATCTCTCTCCTTGAGATCAAGACTTGAAAATCAGAGATAGACAGTTGAAGCACAGAGTGCAAACAGAAGAATAATCTATAATAAAGTTGGAACTTTAACATGTCCTGAAAGCTCCATTCTTCTATTTCCAAAAAAAATGGATATCAGCTTCTCAAACTTAACATAACAAAAACCAAATTTGCCTGCTGTCACCATATTCTCTTATTCCCATTAGTAATGCCCCATCTTCACAATCTCCCATGCTCCTGACTTAGAATCTTCTTTGAATCTTTTTTTCATCACTACTTTCTTCACAGCTTCTTCCCTTTAAACAATTAACCATGTCCTATTGTTTCTACCTTTACTATATCTTCCACATGCACTTATTCTTTTTCATACCCACTACAATCTTCCTTATCCAGGCCATTATTCTATTTCACTTATCTTATTGCAACATCCTAACTTAGCCTTCTATCTTTAGTTCATCCCTTTTCTAATAAATTCTCTATACTCATTAATACACAAGTAATCTCCAGAAAAATCATGATGATCATATGAATTCTCTATTCCATCAAGGACTAATTCAAACCTTTACCATAAAGTCTTCCTTGCCTTATCACCCCCACCCTCAGGAAAGTTATCTTTCCTGCTCGTGGCACTCCCCCTGGACCTGTGCTTTGCACTTATCTAATTCTTCCTTACTCAATGTGGCATGGAGAGACAGTCTCAAAACCAGAAAAGTCTGGTATCCATTCCTCTTTGACAGATTCTGGCTATGGGACCCTCGGCAACTAACTGGGGCAGAACAATGAACCTGGAATCAGGAAGACTTGAATTCAAATGTGACTTCAGATATTTGTTAGCTGTATGCATCTGTTCAAGTCATTTTCTCACTTATTTCCTAAATAATAATAGCACCTTACTTTCAGGATTGTTGTGAAGATAAAATAAAAGAATATTTACAAAATATTGTGTAAAACTTAAAGCACTGTGTAAAATGCTAGCTATTGTTGTTATTATCAAGTTGTATAATCCTTCATGCCCAGGCAATTCTTTAGTACTATAAATTGTGTAGAAGATGAATTAGCAGAGTTTTCTCACCCAGGAACCTTTATACTATTGAAATGACATGTTTGTCCCTATGTCTTTTTCTTCCTCTATCGTGTTATTTATGAATTTGGCATATACCTTCACAATCCTTATTCTACCCCCTCTAGAAAGTAAAAGGCCCTATGTATCTCTATCCTCAATACCTTACACATAAACGGCAGTTTTTTTATGAATAAATAAATATGTTCCAAGGTCACTTAGAATTTATAATCCTTTCCTAACCTTCTTACATAACTGAAAGACAACTTTACCCTACTTTTGTTTATAGCTAAGAATTTGAAGTGAAAATTTTTAGTACTTTCTGTATATACTAAATAATTATCCAGAGCATTCAAAAATTTGTATACTGTAACATATGGGCTTTTACTTTTAATATAAGCAGTACAACAAATTCAGGTTGCAGCTGTCATATTCATTTTTCTATATTTAATAATGTCAACTTTGTAATATTTCAGTCATAATTATAGCCAGATTTTTCTTTTAGTATAACAGCAATATTTTCTTAGGAAAAAAGGCAATCTTCTATAAGAAATCTATTCATAAGATCAATTATAGGATTATAGATCTAGATAAGGAAGGGACTTCAAAAACTAAGTCCAACCTTAGCATCTTCCTTATGAAGAAACTGAGGTTAAGTGTTTTATCTAGGTAATAAGTAATAGGAGGCAGGATTTTGAACCCAAGTCCTTTGATTATAACATCAATGCAGTTATAATCATGATGCTGTTGCATATCTGTCTCAGAGCTTTCTAAAGTGTCTGCACCTATACCTCTGATGACCTGACTATAGCTGAAACTATTTCTGCCTTTACATTCTCTCTCCCATTTCAATCATTATCACCTCTTCTCTTCCCATAGCAACCATTTTAGTTAGGTTCTTAGTTCTTTTTGCCTAGATGGTAGCATCAACCCTCTTTAATACTTCCATATGTCAAGGAAGGAAGGAAGATCCATCTCTTTCAACATCTGGTCTTGTGAGACAAACATGTTTGAGAAGCATGGTACTATTAAACACTGAATTTCAAGTGAAAGAACTAAGATTTGAATCCTAGCTCTGCTACTTACTGTGTGACCCTGGATAGATTATTTTCTCTCTTCAGACTTCAGTTTGGTAAAATCATTGGACTAAGAAAACTGTTAGAAGGTCTTTTCTAGTTCTTAATCCTTTGATGCTTTCATTTCTTTATATTATGCTCTCTGGGTTCTACCAGGAATTTTTTAAGCCTCTATAACTTCAGAAAATTCACACAGAGCAGAATTTGCATTCTTTTCCCTATTTAACATCTTAATATTTTACAGCTACCAAGAGAGTAAGCATTTCATTGAGTGTTTCATTGGTACCCTCATTATTCAATATCATGCCCCAAACCATCGGAGCTTTATGTGGCTCTGCATCATTTCAGTATACCAATTGGGTCACAACTGTGGACCCTCACAGCACAGTGAATTCAAGTATAATAACATACAATAGGTGCCTATGGGATACATTAATGATCACTAGAAATGCTCTTCAAATTCAGCTACAGTAAATACATAAATTCATTGTGTCAATGGATCCTTTTGGGGGAGTTCCTATAAAGCAAGGAGAATCAGAATGGTGTAATGGATAGAGAGCTGGTCTCAAAACTGGGAAGATCTGAGCTCAAGTTCCTTCCCCAACACATTGGCTATATGTCTCTGGCCAAAGCACTTAACCTTTTAGTGTTCTAGGTGACTTTTTAAAGATTAATTGCAGAGAAGCTGCTTGTGTACATTGGAAAGGAGAATTTTCCTTACCTGGGAGTTTTCAATATATGTAAATTCAGATAGACATCACCTATACTGAAATCATTGGGAGACTTTTTTCCTTCTAACAAAAGTAGGAGAAATGGAACTTTTTTCAGTTCCACAGTGTTAACCACCTGGATCTTGCAGTTTCTTCTTTAAATGGAGAGCAACTATCTAGTTATCTTTGATTTCTACAATGGGGGTAACTTTTACAATGGGAATAAAGATAAAAAAACATCTGACTCCTCTATTAGAAGTTAGGTTCCCACAGGAATGAACTTGATCTGTACGAGTCTAGAAGAGGTTACATGAACAAATATATGTAAAATTTCTGGGAAATTAAGATCCTTTCTACACAATGAAGATTCATATCTGAAATATTCAGCAAAAATCTGCAAGATAAATCACAATATTTGTTCCTAATATACCTATGTTGCACCAACCTATTTGTATACATGTTGATCCTATCTTTCCCCTCTCTTCTTAGTCAAATACAAGCTTCTTGATACTAACACTGAATTGTTTTTTATTTTTCCATTCCCAACACTTACCATTGGACCTTGCTTAATAAAAGCTAATTGAATTACATTAGACAATCTTGCTAAGAAGAATGAAGATAGTCATCAGTAAATGTTCTAATTTTACACATGAGAAATTAAATTATGAGACTTTGGAGAGTGTCTTAAAGTAATGTTTTATATGACTATTTATAATATATTTTTTTCTGGTTCTATTAGATTCTGATAGGTTGGGAAGAAGCCAACAAACTGTTGACTTTTCTGTCACAATGGACCACTAAACCACTGGGGGTCACTAGATTGCAGGCTTGTAATTTTAAAAAAAAGAATCCACCTATATAAATGACCTATTAATATTGAATAAAAATTAGTTTTTTGAACTTACATTAATTAAATGTTGAATTGGAAATTTGTTTCTCAATAAAATCATTGCTATTAATATGTAATATTATATAGAGAAAGTCTGGGATGTATGTATTTGTGGATTTACCATTTCTAGTTTTAAATACTTGGGTTTTTAACTATGTCTAGAGCATTTTGAATGGTAATAAATAGTGGGTAAATGTCTACTTCATGCTATTCAACAATGCTGATTGCATGTTTTTTTGCCCTCTGGTAGATTAGTGAAAGCCAATACTACCTGAGGTTAGCAAGGAGAACAAGTAAAACTACTACTAAATATATATATATATCCTGGGGCAGCTAGGTGGTGCAGTGGATAGAGCACCAGCCCTGAAATCAGGATGACCTGCGTTCAAATGTGACCTCAGACACTTAACACTTCCTAGCTGTGTGATCCTAGTTGTGTGCAAGTTGCTTAATCTCAATTGCCTCAGCGCAATAATATATGTATATAGTGAGAGAGAGAGATCTTCCATCCATTCTACCAAGTAGAAATTCACTTGGATTCTGAGGAGAGAAAATACTTCCTAAGAGAATTGAATCTATCAGTCATTCAGATCTTAGTGTTAGTTGTTTCAATTAAATTAATACCTAGTTAAGATCAACCTCAATGAATGGAGCTTTTTCTTCGGAAGAAAGAAAGTAGAGCCTAATTTTGGTGCATATGATACTTTGAAGAAGGAAGGCTTCAGTAGTACCTGGAACTCTCAATGGAATTAATGAAAAATTTGAATTTTTGAAATTTTGAAAATAGTTTTGTTATTATAAAATACATATAGTAACTAGCTAATTCCATCTCCTTCATAGACCCAAAGGTAAGGATTCAGTTAGAGCTTCTGATTCATTATTGCATATATTCAGAGAGCCTTACATAAAATACAACAGCTAATTTAGAATAACTAGGGAAAATACTGCTATGATTTATTGAAAATTATGAATATAGTAAAAACTGTTTCCTTCTAATCTCTAATGTTTCCAAATAGGAAATTTGCCAGACTCTCTTATTTATCTTAAAAATGTTATCACATTTCACATTAGCTATCGGCATGCAAATTATTAATATGCTAATGTCTTTCAAAACAATTTATTGAATGACCTCTTTGAAAATTCAAAAGTTTTATATGAGTAGATTGAGAATGAGACTTTATACTATACATCAAAATAGAGTATTCAACCTCATATTTAAAGAAGGGTATGTGTTTTAGTATTATACTCAATATCATTTGTTAAAATTTATTCACTTAAGAGAATAATATTTCCTTCCTCTCTTAACTCTTGTCCTCATCCCACATGCCAAAGGATATGCATTCATCATTTCTCTTTTTAAAGTAAGTGGGAATCATATAAATGTGAAATGTTTGTTATTGAAGGTCAGTCTTGAATGGAGGTTTCAGCCAGCTAGTTCTTATCAAATTGCATATGAAGTATGTTCTGAACATATCTGCTTGGAGTTTGTACATAGAGAGGAATAACTATAAGTTTACTTTTACCTCTTAAAATTGAGATTTTATCAGTGTTAAGCAATTTTAGAAATATTAGGCTAATTCTTTAAAAATTCTTATTTTTAAAAGTTAATCTTGTTTATAAGCCTGTCACATGAAGCATCCAAAATCTAGTATAACCTTTATGGCATATGAATATATTCCAATATTTCTGGTTAGCAACATAAGAGATAAAAGGTCATATTGCCTTTCAATGTGTATATGGAACTCTAATAAATATTAATAAGATTTAGGAACTTTAGAGGAAATCATAGCCCTTAAAAGTTATAACTATATAATTCAGCTGATGTGAAATGTATAGAATTATTATGAAGGATGAGTGTGATTGGAATGTTTCGTTTCTTGGTGCTTTTTATACAACATTGTAAAATGAGCCTACTGTCATAGACTGCAATATATGTGTTGTAAAAACAGCATGCTTTTTTTTCTTTTTTTATTTAAAGCTTTTTATTTTTAAAACACATGCATAGATAGTTCTAAACATTCACCCTTGCAAAATTGTGTTCCAAATTTTTTTCTCCCTCCCTTCTTCCCACTCCCTCCCCAAATGACAAATAATCCAATATATATCAAATATGCATTCCTATACACATTTCCACAATTATCATGCTGCATAAGAAAAATCAGAAAAGGAACAAAAATGAGAAAGAAACAAAATGCAAACAAATAACAACAAAAAAGTGAAAATACTATTTTGTGATCCACATTCAGTCCCCACAGTCCTCTCTATGAGTACAGATGACTTTCTCCATCACAAGACCATTGGAACTGGCCTGAATCACCTCACTGTTGAAGAGCCATGTCCATCAGAATTGATCATCACATAATCTTATTATTGCTATATACAATGTTCTCCTGGTTCTTCTCACTTCACTTAGCATCAGTTCATGTAATTCTCTCCAGGCCTTTCAAAAATCATCCTGCTGATCATTTCACAGAGAACAATAATTTTCCATAACAATCATATACCATAACTTATTCATCCATTGTCCAACTGATGGGCATTCACTCAATTTCCAGTTCCTCGCCACTACAAAAATGACTGCTACAAACATTTTTGCATATGTGGGACCTTTTCCCTTTTTTATGGTCTCGTTGGGATACAGGCTTAGTAGAAATACTGCTGGATCAAAGAATATACACAGTTTGATAGTCCTCTGGGCAGAGTTCCATATTGCTCTCCAGAATGGTTGGATCAGTTCACAACTCCACCAACAATGTGTTGGTGTCTCAGTTTTCACACATCCCCTCCAACATTCATCATTATCTTTTCCTGTCATTTTAGGTAGTCTGAGAAGCTTGTATTCTTTCTTATAAATTTGAGTCAATTCTCTATATATTTTAGAAATGAGGCCTTTATTAGAACTCTTGAGTGTAAAGAGTTTTTCCCACTTTACACAACAAACTTTTTTCAAGCCTACTATTTTTAGATTTAGATATTTAGGTACAGCACTCAATTTTTTTTCCCAAAATTTCTTTCATAATCCATATTTTAGCTAAATTAAGTGACCTGGAAATAAATTTCCTTGGTAGGGACAATATTTTTTTTCCTTTATTAAAGCATTTTTATTTTTCAAAACATATGCATGGACAATTCTTCAACATTAGCCTTTACAAAACCTTGTGTTCCAATTCCCCACCCCTTCCTCCATGCCCTCCCCTACTTGGCAAGTAGTCCAATATATGCTAAACATGTTAGAAATATATGTTAAGGGGCGGAGCCAAGATGGCAGACTGCAGACACAACTCTCTGTGATCTCCTCTGACCTTCTTTCAAACCAACAGCAGATTAAGCCTCTACATTGATTTTGGAGTCAAAGCAACCCCAAATATTTGGAGTACAACACATTCCTACAACACATTCCCAGAAGAAGTTGTCTTGGAAGAGCTTCAGAACAGGTCTGTTTCAGTTGGGCAGGGGCACAGTTTAAGGATTAGTGGACTTCCTGAAAGCCATGATGAAAAAAAGAACCTAGACACTATCTTCCAGGAAAATATGAAAGAAAACTTCCCTGGAACAGAGGGGCAGAGTCAAGATGGTGGAATGAAGACATGACTTTCTGTATCGTCCTCTGACCCTCTCTCAAACCAACAGCAGTTTAAGCCTCTACATTGATTTTTAAGTCAAAGAATACACAGATTCATAGCAGAAGTTATCTTGGAGAAGCTTTGGAGCAGGTCTGTTTCAGTCAGGCAGGGAGTCGGGGAGTTTGCCGAGCTCTGCAAACAGACAGGGCAGGAAGCTGGGTGGGACTCAGCATGGCAGGTTCTAAGTACCTAGAAAGTCACTGCAAGACTCTTGGGACACTCTGCTCTGATGGTGAGCAGGTGCTTTGGCAGATCTGCCTTTTGTAAAAGGCAGATTGGAGCCCATTGCAAATGCCAGTCCGAGCTCGGAGAGCCCAACACCACAAGTTAATTAGAGGAATTTCCTCAGGGCAAATCACCACAGCCCCCGCTTCTCTGCTTTAAACAGACCCCAAGCTTTTTAAAAAATGAGTAAGAAACAGAAGAGAGCTCTCACCATACACAGCTTTTATGGAGAGAAAGAAGGGCAGACCCCAGATCCTGAGGTTCCTATAGGCAAAGCAATTCCAGAGGAAGCCACAAATAGAGACATGACCTGGTCCCCCTTTCACAAAGCTTTCCTGGTACACTGCATAAAGAATCTCAAAAGAGAGCTAGATGATAAATGGGGAAATGAATAGAGATCAATGTAAGAAGCCCTCCAAAAGAGATATGACAAAGATATCAATTTACTGAAAAGCAAAATTGGTGAAATAGAAAAAGACAACAATGCACTGAAAAACAAAATTGGTGAAGTGGAAAAAGTATGCAATTAACAAATTGGCCAGTTACAAAAGGAGCTAAAAAAAGGTAACTGAAGAAAATAATACATTAAAAAGTAGAATTGAACAAATGCAAGTGAATGACTCAATAAGACTTCAAGAATCAGTCAAACAAAAGCAAAAAAAAATGAAAAAAATATAAGAAAATATGAAATATCTCCTAGGAAAAACAACTGACTTGGAAAATAGATCTAGGAGAGACAATCTAAGGATTATTGGACTTCCTGAAAGCCATGATGAAAAAAAGAATCTAAACACTATCTTCCAGGAAATCTTGAAAGAAAACTGCCCTGATGTTTTAGAATGAGAAGGCAAAATCACCATCAAAAGAATTCACTGATCACCTCCTGAAAGAGACCCCAAAATTAAATCCCCAAGGAATATCATGGCTCAACTTCAGGACTATTGCACCAAGGAAAAGATATTGCAAGCAGCTAGAAAGAAACAATTCAAATACCGAGGAAATGTAATTAGAATCACACGAGACCTGTCAGCCTCCACATTGTAGGATAGAAGGGCCTGAAACCAGATATTCCAAAAGGCAAAGAAACTTGGATTACAGCCAGGAATAAGCTATCCAGCTAGAATGAGCATTCTCTTCCAGTGAAGAAGATGGACATTTATTGATATAGGTGGATCTCACCTATTTCTAATGAAAAGACCAGATCTAAACAAAAAAATTTGACCTCCAAACACAGAACTCAAGAGAAGCATAAAAAGGTAAAAAGGAAAGAACTCTTGAGTACTATATTTCTACTGTGGGTATACTTAAAGAATGGTGGTATAATTTGATATTACTTTGATAATATGAAAAAGAAACTAGAGGTGGAAAGGCTATCATACCAGGAAAACGAGGGAAAAGGTGGTAATATAAGGTTTAAAAAAGGAGGTGAAAAAAAAGGTGAAATCTCATGAAGAGGCAAAGAAAACTTAATATAACTGAGGGAAAGAAGGGAAGGAGATGAGTATTGTACAAACCTTACTCTCATAATATTGAGCTCTAAAAGAGTATATATATCAGACACATTTGGTTTCACAGAGAAACTTGTCCTTCCTTATAGGACAGTGGGGGGAGGGAGGAAGGAGGAAAAGAAATGGATAGACTAATAGAAGGGAAAATAGAAGAATCAGGGGAAAGAAGTAAAAGAGGGGGAGGGGCTCTAAATGGGGAGGACTGTTTTGGGGAGGTGGTCATCAAAAGCAAGATACTGGGGAGGGAAGAAGGGAGAAAGGGGAAAGAGAAAACCAACTTGGGTAAATAAGATGGCAGGAAATACAGAATTAGTTATTTTAACTGTGAATGTGAATGGAATGAACTCTCCCATAAAGTGGAAGTGGGTAGAAGATTGGATTAAAAGCCAGAATCCTACAATATGTTGTTTACAAGAAACACATCTAAAGCATAGAGACACATACAGGGTGAAGGTAAAAGGCTGGAGCATAATCTATTATGCTTCAGGTGAACAAAAAAAAGCAGGGGTAGCAATCCTGATCTCAGATCAAGTAAAAGCAAAGATAGATCTAATTAAAAGAGATAAGGAAGGAAACTATATTTTACTAAAGGGTACCATAGATAATGTAGCAATATTAATACTAAATATATATGCACCAAGTGGTATAGCATCCAAATTCCTAGAGGAGAAATTAAGAGAGATACAAGAAGAAATAGACAGCAAAACTATACTAGTGAGGGATCTCAACCTTGTTCTCTCAGAATTAGATAAATCAAACCACAAAATAAATAAGAAAGAAATTAGGAAGGTAAACAAATTTTTAGAAAAGTTAGGTATGATAGATCTTTGGAGAAAATTGAATGGAGACAGTAGGGAGTTTACTTTTTTCTCTGTGGTTCATGGAACTTATACAAAAATTGACCATATGTTAGGGCATAAAAACCTTAAAATCAAATGCAGAAAGGCAGAAATAGTAAATGCATCCTTTTCAGATCATGATGCAATAAAAATCACATGCAATATAAGGCCAGGAGAAAACAGACCAAAAGTAAATTGAAATTAAATAATCTAATCCTAAAGAATGAATGGGTAAAAGAGCAAATCATAGACACAATCAATAATTTCATCCAAGAGAATGACAATAATGAGACAACATACC